>JAIPMN010002929.1:0-21155 GCA_020650975.1 Apostichopus californicus | reverse complement strand
CCCCCCCCCCCCCCCACATCCTTTTCAAAGCACTTCCAACATTGAATCGGACAGTCTTCTGTTTGGCCCCCAAAATTGAAAAGGCAAAAGCTAATCAGCTACAAATATAGCTCTTATTTTGCTCACGAACCTCCCCCCACCCCCATCCTTTCAAAGCACCTCCCACTTAGACTACAACCATTTATAAAGTGTCTGACCCTCTTCATTGCTTCGCCAAAATTTGGATGAGTAAAATTTGCTATGGAAATGAGCCTAGGAACCTCGAGCTAAGGGTTGGCTTGGTTGAATTTTATGGCGAAACTGAAAATGAACTGTTATTGTCAAGCAGGTAGTGTCTGTGCAACCTTTCTCAGAGAAAAGCCAACACTGATTACAAACAGAATCTACTAATTTTAATACCATAGAGGATATAAATATATGGAAATTCTTAACACACTTCAATTTTCCCAACACCGATAATGAAAACAAGATCCCTTGTCTCTCTGTTTATAACGTCATCGTACTAAAATTCTTTAGTTTGTAGTGTTTTGGATGGATTTTGATGCTAGTAGATTGGTAGTATCACATTCAGTGCACTGTTAAACAGGAGAAAACAAAACAAGGCATAGCATCAATAGAACAGAGACACACCTACCTGAAATGCCAGTAACAGGACTTTAAAATTTGGAAAAAAGTCCCGCTCTAAATTTGTCAAGCTTCAAAACGTGTATGTGATGATTGCTTTAGAGAGCCATTCATAGCCGCATCGACGGTAATTTATATGTTCAAGAATGTTCTTATATTGCACTTGACGTTCATGTTGGTAAGAATAGTCAGCTGCACATCTACATATATTACTTGATGTGGCAGTCACTGGCATAGAAGAGAACAGCCAGTCAGAAATACAGGTTAAAAACATTAAAGACGGCACAATTTTACCACGTTAAGGTCAAGGAAAGAGGCCCGAAGCAATTTCTTGGCATTACAGAGAAATAAGGGATATATCATAGAGATGTTAAATTTTTTTTTTTAAATTACCAAAATCGCTGTTCTTGACGTATTCACGACTAATCCTTTATAATAAGTTAGATGGCTATTACTACGAAGGCACTGCTCTTTATGGCTCGGCTGTGTCATATAGACGATTTCTGTAGATGAAAGTGATCTCATATTTCAGAATGGAATATATAAAAGTTGATATTGTAATCGCTACTGCTGCTGGGAATAATTTATCTGGTCTTGCATCGCAAACATGGCTGCTTTACAAGTCCAAAGATGAGGTATAGCAGTTTGTTTGTTTGTTTTTACACAGAAACCATAGTAACGTTTAAGAAACAAAATTCATAGCTACACAAAGCTTTGAACATGAAGTTAGTCCTTGCTACGTTGTCTTTTTGCGTATTTCTTCCTCTTTTTGATATGTATATTTTGTATTATACAACCTCTTGTTCCTCTCTCTTCTGCTCTTCTGTTCTTCTTGCAGTATTTGCCCCTCTGAACAACAGCAGGAGCCGGCTAGCTCTCCCATTCCGATATCTTCAAATACAGGTTCATTACCTGACTTGACAAACCTTCACATACCTCCCCCTCTAACAACGCCTATAGACAACGAAGACACATTACAGTACAGTAATCCTAGTCCCGGCAACATGTCCCCCGGCCTTGCCTCCCCAATGGTATCAAACCACATACTATCAAACACGGCTGTGCAGGGCCACAGTCCACAACTCAGTCCCCAGCTGAGTCCTCATATGAGTCCTCAAGCGAGGCGGAGAGATGTGCCTCAACTCATCCTGGCAGCGAACGGCCAGAGGTTTCAATGCTTTCCACAGACTCAGGTGAGACATTCACTCTATAATATTCCCCCCCCCCACTCCCCCCCCCCTCGGCCCTCTTGATTGGATAAAAGTAATCACATGCATATTAGAGATCACCTATTTGTGTCATTATAAACACTGTTTTTTTGCCTGTCATATACAGTATATAGGAACAATGATACTCAACAACCACAATGATGCAGAGCTTGCTTTACAAACTTATGGATATGGAATACTTTTTTTTGCCATATGTACAATTTGCTGATTTGAATAATTGAAAGAAAACGTACCAAACTTTGGGAAATACGTACGTCACTGGGATTTCAGGATAGTAGGCTTGCCAAAGGAGAGTTATTTAATAGGCCTTAAGTTGTTTATCCATCTGTGTTCATTGTTAAAGAGGCACAATCAGGTTTTTAAAGGACAGTACTTCATGGAGTGTGGCTGATATTTGCAGTGGTTTGTTTGATGATAGCTGCTGCATCGATGGTTTGTTTGTATATGTATGATTGGGTTTAATCAACCTGAACAGGTAACCTCTAGAATCCCCCTCCTCCCCTTCCCCCCCCCCCCTCTCTATGCAACATGTTTAACAATTGGTCTACTCATTAAACTTGTTCCTTTGGTTCCATTTAAGGCTGTTCAGAGTCAATTAAATGCCCAATTATGTCACTCTTTTCTTGATCAGCCTGATGAGTTTTTCACAGAATATACTTAGATCCAATGCGCTGCCTTGTGTGCTGCAAGTGACATGCTTGGATGTTTCATTGCAAGCGAGTAACTTTCACTTGCACCACAAGACACTAGTATTGCTGTTATAACAGCAATCGAAACATCAGCATTGTTTATATTGCAATCTAGATGAAACATACAACCCTCGAAAGAGTTCTAAAATATGTATATTTAATGGAAAAGATAAGTTTGAGATTGAAAATTCTGCAGTTGTAAGAATATCTCCGGTCCTGGAAAAGGGTGCCCCTCTCCAGCTGAAAATGTGCCCAGAGTTTATTGAATTTCATTTGATCCGTCAAATATCTGCTGGCTTAAGGACGTAGCGGAAAATAAAAGAGATAGAACAAGGTAAAAACCTGCTTTATCTACTGCAGAGAGCCTGTGTGGGTGAATATATCTTAGAGAGCCTTAACATTTGTTGCAAAGGGGCATTTTTTAATGAAGCAACCACAAAATAATCTTCTGTCCTTCATATTTATCTTGGCAGGCCATTCGAATGGATATTCATGGCATGACAATAGATCCACAACAGATGAACAAATTCCCAATGTACCAACAACAACAACAACAGCAGCAACAACAACAACAACAGCCGCACTCACCCCATCAGCAGCAACAACAACAACCCCCTAGCCCCCAGCATATACAGGGAGGCATTGCCCTGGATATGTCAAAGGTGAGCTTTGTCCAGCAACCTCTGCTGAATAATCACAGAAGGAAACTGTATGAAATAGAGTGATGGTAGTCTTAGTTTAACATAAGTTTCAAGGAGGGGGTAAATTGGGTATGAACTGATATCACTTACCCCTGCATGTATCAAAGGTATCCTTGCTCTGCTAGTTCAAGGTTCAGGAAGAAAATTATAAGTACCAGAAGTCATCATCAACAATCTGCAAGACCTTCAACATTAGTTAAGATTGTTAAGAATTTAAACATGTTAAGGTGAGTGAGTCTTGAGGCTTTTAAACAAATAGACAAAAATTATGAACATAACTAGAGGTGTTAAGGAAGTATTTGTCTTAAACATAATACAACATGATTGGTTGCTTGCTGTAGGGAACATGGTAATGACGATGATAATGTTTACACCCCATCAGTAAAACATCTTCAAAAAAGGAAGATGAAAATATCTTATTCTTTCACTCTCTCTCTCTTTGTTGTTTCACCTCAACCTTTATCATTCCCTCTCAGGTCGGTCTCCAGCAGTACCGCGACAGCAAAACGCCCACTCACACCTGTTCGTCCCCTACCTCACCTGTTCCTAACCCTGAATATTCACCAGTGCCATCACCGGTGCCACCCATTGGCTCCCCGGGGTCGGTGTCCCCTGTGCAAACACAATTCAACAACAGCAAAGCTGGTAACTTTTACCAACAACAGGCTCAGAATCTTCCACACCAGTTTGAGCAGATCAGCATGTTACAAGAGTCGGCAGGCTCTCCCCCATCTATTTCGCAGCAGGTAAGATCCTCCCCATCTCGTGAACTCTGACCCATTTGTTTGTGGAGGAAGTTGAATAATAGTTTAGTAATAGGATGCCGAAAAGTTGGCTGGTTGCATCTGTAGTATAGTTTCTTCCAGAATGAAATTTTCCCCTGACTAGAAAGTTGATGTGAATCTGATCAGATGTGGAAGGGTGCAGTCAGCTATATATGTATAGTCAGTTTGTTTAGTGTTTGCTAAATCATGTCTTCTGGCACCCAGAGGTGCCAACAGAAGAAAAGAAACAAAAGTTGCTATTAAAACAAAAGATTAGACTTGAAGATAAGGTGGGTCTTTGTTGATGTGATAGAATAAACTTGATAGGCTGAGCTTAACATGATGTACAACACTTTCACCACAGATGCTATGTATGTATTACCTAGTTAGTAGACGAGACTCAAGTGTAAAGTTGTTTACATTTATCAGTTTGTTTACCTAATCACTGGCTGATTTTGGACAATTTTGTGGAGGAAGAAATGCATCATTGTATTTTGTACAGAGCAAATCCACTAGTTAATGTACCAGGTAACTAAATATCTTGTACTTTAAAATGAAGGTATAAGCAGTTTTAATCTAAGGCGAACTGTCTAAGATTCATTTTCACCGACATGTGCTAGATAACTCAAATCTTAAACCTGTCAATGTTTATTCAAACATGGCTTTTGGCTTCTCCATGCCTTTGCTTGGTAATGATTAAGTTTGTTAATTTAACATGCTGGGTGTTTTTTTTTTGGGGGGGGGGGAGTGGGTCATAATTTGTCTTTAATGTCCCTCATTTCTTTTAAGCAGCTGATATATTCAAGTCATCTCCCTATTGCATTTTTGGTATCAGATTTTTTATCTGGTTGTTTTAAGCACAAGAAGGCCCACAGGGGTAAAGTATGGTTCATTCAGTTTTGAAAGATTATTTTGAGAAAGGGAAGTTAAAAAACTAAGGTCATGTAGAGGTAGCTCACCGTACCTGGCACTCAGTTTTCAAATAAATTGTAAGCTCCAATCCATTTTCAAAAAATTTAAGTTTTTTACTGAAGTCTCTTCAGTATATAATTGAATGGATTTTTGCAGCATTGTTAAAAAATTAACCAGAAAACTAGGACAAGATGTATCTTTTCAACTCCCCGTTATCGATCGATCATGTGTGACGACGATCTTTGAAATTTACCACAAAGGAATGGGATGTTACGGTCTTAATGAATGGAGATCTGAATCCTTGACGTCAATTTTGACGTCAGTGGGTTCGGAAGATCCTACCCCTTGTCAGAAAGCTGGATATTTTTTTGCTGATTTAATACCATAATACAGTAAAAAAAGTCCCTCGTCTTGTGTGTCATGAGCTATTTTTAGATTCAGTTGAATACATCTCTCTCTGTAAAGTGACCCCTATTGTTGTATTGCTGGGTGTGACAACAATCCATTGTTGCTATAATCTCTGGCATAATGCTGAATAGATCTGTGTACTTCCTTCCTGTGGCACTCTAAAAATATACCTTTATGAATGGAGCTTTTGCTGAGTAATAGTGGAATTACTTTATCATCAAGGTTAACCGTTATACCTTGAAATATAATTATGAACTGTAGTAAATGGGGACAGAAAATGGAGCAGAGGGGTGGAATGGGTAAGGGAAGGGGGGTATTCTCATAAGATGTGAGTAGCTTCCATCCTAACTAGGATAAATAGAAGCTTTTAAACACAGTATGGTAAGTAATATCAAGTTTGTCCTATTAACATCTTTCTGAGTAAGAAAATGTTCAAGTGTATTAAAAAGGGATAGTCTGGTGGCTGAAATTTCATTAATAAAATTCCTGGGAATTACCTCCATTTTAAAGCCCTTGAGGGTTGTATCATAAAGATAAAAATTATTAAAATGTGGTGAATTTTATGTCTGTAATTGGCAAGAAGGGAGTTACTGATTTCATCATCACAATTAAGTTGTCAAATATCTTTCTCTTTTTCCCTCTTAATTGATGTACAAAATCATTTACCCACTGAGGAAGATAATATTTTACATACAATCAAGCTGCATTTTGACATAATACCAAATGCAGATTTGCACATTGTTGGCCACCAAAAAAAATCCCTTCAAACAGTAACAACCTTGCTAACACTGCCCAAGTGACACCTACCATAACAAAGCTATCAGCTAGCAAACATTTGTATCCTCCTTTGTGTAACCCATTGTTACAAGGTTCCATTCATACATTTCACTATCGTGTGCCCTGATTGGTTGAATTCAGTAGTATGGTATTGCCTTCACACAAACAGGGCTTGACTATGTATTTGAAGTGAAAAGTTTGTGTTAGGATCGCCTTTTGGCAATAGTAAGAGATATAATTTTAAGTAATGTTGCGGATCGGTGGCTGCTGACTAGTTTCTGAACAACTGAGTGCAACAAAAGCAGCTTGAAAGCATATTGATTTCATAGATGTTTTTAGATAGCCTATGGTCACAGGTTTTGAAGCCATGCCCAAGGGTAATTGATTACCTATTCAAGATATTGTGATTCCATAAGTAAAAATGTAAAAACCCATTGGCTCATATGATGACTGGTTATGCTGCATTTCCATGGTCGTAATTAATTCATAGATTTTTCCTACATATATATATATTTTTTGCATGAGCACTGAGTGATCTGGTCAGAATTATGCTTGAAACAGCAAACTCATGAAGACTATGCTTTCTGTTTCTATAGCTGCCTCCTTTTTTCCCCATCTCTCTCAATTTGTTTCCCTTTCCCCATCCCCTTGGATCAGTTGTTTATTCCTCCATTTTGAGTGCCTTATTCTGATGCTTGTTTGCATCTGTTTACATTGTTTACACTATTAATCTGTTACCATTGTTTACACTATTGTTTAGAAGAGATGATTATTGTTTCATTTAATTTGTCTTTGCAGATACCATATGGCCACAACTACATCTACACTAACAGCAACTTTGACTTATTGCAGCAGCAGATCAGGCCCCCACCAGCATACACAGGGACTGATTTCTTATCCCCTCATCTCCCAAGTAGTAATATAGCAGTTCCAGATATCGTATTTACAGGACCGGGTAAGGTTGCTTGCTCATTTTTTTTCCCTTCAGACATCCCAATTATCACTCTGAAATGCTAAAATACTTGATAAAGAAGCATTTTCCTCAACTAACCATCCATATTTGTGGTTGTGCAAAACCAAACACGGGATGTTGTGGTGGAAACATTGCTCCCATTGACCACAAGTTCCCATTGTGCCAAGGGATGAATAATTCCTTTCATTTGAAGTTCACAATGGAGCTCTACAGCCATGTCCAGAATCAACAGAGGGTGCTGTCATATTCGTCCTATGAACAGTAGTTCTGCGAAACTTGACAGCGACAGTCTATGACTGTAGATGATAACAAAACAATATCAATTGAAATTATTGCAGAAGAGGTTTTTTAAACTTGTTTTCAAAGTTTCAGCAAAGAAAAAGGGGTGTTGGGGGGGGATTCTGGGTGAGAGGAAGGGGAAGGGAAAGAGTCAATAATGAAGGGTACAGGTTTATTTCTTGGCATGTTTACTGTGCTATGTGTGATATCTGTAGGGGTGATGTGCTCTTCTCTCAAGCCCCCTTTTTGATGAATTTTGCTCCCTCGGATGTTAAGTCCTGGATAGACTTAATTGGTTAAATTGTTGAGTGTAGTGCTGCTTTGCTTTTAAGAGAAATGACCCAAATGCAGCTCTTTTTACAAGGAAGAATCTCTCTTCTGCTACATACTTTCTGCATGTCATCAACAGTGATATAAATTTTATAATTATTTTATTTTATACATCAACTTTCCTTTTATATTTTTCTTTATTATCTCAACTTTTAAACAAAATTGGTGGCGCTATTCTATTATTAATTATCAAATCAAAAGTTTGATTCTTAATACTTATATTTCAATGAGAGCGGCATGGAGGCGTTAGACCATACTCCCTTGAAAAATCAAATAAAAGACCAATAAAGGTGGGAAAAACAACATAAAAAAATACGGCCCCAAGATACAGAATTCGAAAAATATTTAACAAAGGAAAACGAAGTCAACCAAGTTTTTTACTGTTCTTGATATAAAAGTAGCCTTATACTTTTAAGAAGTGCTCAGTTGTGCACATCCCACAGAATGGCAGGAAATCATTGAAGGCGCTAGCACACATTTGGAGGATAATCAGCGTGGCTTTCCAACCCTGCATGAGATAAAGAGATGTAATTTGTTTAGTCTAGTCTTGCCTCAATATACTGTGGTGGTTCATCCAGTGAGCTCAATTGGTTTGCACTCCACTGCGGTTTAATTTGATTTGAAATTTGTTTGGCGTCTACGGAGGGGCCATCTAATGTTCTTTGCTAAGTACAAATGTCGAGTCTGTTTTTGGTTTTTTTTTCCTTCTTTTTTTCCATAGACTTCCCTTTTTATTCATTGCAAGTAGTCTGATATTTGTGCTTTTGCTTTCACCATTCCGAAAGAAAATTGATTCACCTCAAAATTTTGCAAGTTATATGCAGTTTCATCCTCCTATTGCCAGTTTGCTTATTGTCATTTCTCAGTCAGTTTTTCCATTGTCCATTTATTTGTGGATTTGCATTTTTTTCCATGTTTTCTTCTCCAGATTTTGGTGGCTCCCCTTCCAGTCAAGATTTTGCAAGAGACTTAGGAAACGCTATCGGAGATTCTGGAATGGACACAATCTTGTCAGACACGTTAATACTAGATCCAATCGACTTTGACATTTTATCTGATAACGATCCCGTGGCGGATCAAGCTGCTGAGGATTCATTCCGTTCGGATCACCTGTGATATCGCCACCACCAACTTTTCTACGAAAGAGTGCGGTAAACAAAATGGGTAAAAATAATTATCGGGCGGTCAGCGTTAAGGGAATCGCAGAGTGGCATGACTTGCAGTGACAGCCCTTTAGTTGAGTGGGACGGAGCCACGGTTGGCAACGATGATAGGAAGAGGAGAGTTTAGGAGAAGATGGAATGTCAAAGGGAAGTAGGAGAGATGGAAAAGAGGCAGGGGCATTCCCAAGCGGCGGAAAGGTCTTGTGAATTTATATATATTTCTGAAACAAAGATTTGTGTGTTCATTGTGACAAATTGTATTCTTTCTGTTTTTGTATGAAACAGTGATAATTTGAACCATGACACTGGCCTTTTTCATTTCCAGACAGGGTTGTTTTTCTTGTTTTGTTTATTTTAGCCATTTTTGCTTCAGTGTGGGGTGAGAATGGGGGGGGGGGAAGAGGATGACTACTTCAGCAAAAGAAGTAGCATCAAAACCCAACCTCTCAATATCTATTTTTCCATGAACTTGCTGAATATTTATGACTACACCAGTGCTTCTCAACCAAAGGTGGTAAAGTGTTTTGTCAGTCCCCCTCCCAAAAAATATTTCTACAAAAACGTTCCGTATATTTTGTTTCATTTGCTTCCTTTCATATACTGTAACAAAGAAAATTTCGATTCAATCAAGAATGTTCATGTTATCTGTTACGATTCACCCTACAAAACGTAAACTAAAATGATCATCGTAATCTGTAATCCTTGGATATGGAAATAATAACATTTGGCTACAAGTGTTCAGATAAATGATTAATGGGACCCTTGCCCCCCACCACCCCCACACAAAATTTTCCCTTTCTTCCCAATTCATCCCCAAGACTTGTCAATTCCCCCCGCCCCCACTCGGGGGTCCACATGTGCCCCGGTTGAGAAGCACTGGACTCAACAGAGGTGGTGGTGGAAGGTCAGGAGCTTGTGATATCAGTTATCGCATGTTGGAACACGTAGAACCCTCAAATTTTAAGTGCCATTAAAATGAAAATCATAATGTCAATTTGACATCTGTTTTTTTTTTTCAATTGAAGTTGTGACATGTGTCTTGAAGAACAGAAATATATTTTGGAGAAAACTTGCACAGTTACTTGTATGGTAAGAGAGATTACCACGTGTTAAGTCACCTTTTGCACGATTCATCAAAACTAGAAAAAATCTTCCTATTTGTTGTAAGAAATATTAAGCTCTGCATAACTCTGATAATCCTAAAATATTCCACCCGAACATATGTTTAGCTTACGATAATGTAAAATACACCACAGTCTGTTAAAATGCCTCGCAGGTTTGAGAAGCTCAAATGTGTCAGCTTTCAATTGCACATCAGCCTTGGAGAAGACAAAAAAAGGCAATTTCCTTTTAACGTTTGGACTCACTTTGTGTGACAAATGGGAAGAGACAGATGTCGGGAGGTTATCCTTAAGGTACCTGCAGAACAGCCTCTCTAAACAATCTAGAAAGCAATGAATTTTAGTAGCGCTTATTTAGCATGTCAAATGGGGATCCTTAGCTGCTGAGGCGCTTTTAAAGTGGTTGCTAAGGTGACTCGGGTCTGATGATCCTATACAGATTATACTGACTAATCATGGTAATTAAAATATTTTGACTCAAATCATGAAGTTTTATATTCACTTTAGAAACTTTGCCTCTGCATTGCTTTCGTGTCAATATTCATATCTGTTTTAAATATCATCTGTATGTGATCCACATGAGTTCTTTGCTACGGTTGAGGGGGTTGTATCTAGGTCAAACTGCAGAAAAACAATGAAGGAATTAGGTCAGAGATTGTGGAGCTATTATGACTTGAGTTAAAGCCAAGGTGTTTCCTTTCCATTTTGATTTTTTTTATTTCTTCTTTATTTTGTGTATGTTTTCATAGTGTCTAGAGATGATAGCAGTTGCTTAGTATCATGAAGGGTCACTTGAAAGTATTACTTGTCTGGATGCAGCTTAACAGAGAAAAAACTTCCTGTAATAAAACACACTTGTAGCTCAAAAACAACACAAAGCTCAGTAGTTGTGTAGTCGGCAGTCAGAAGATAGGCTGCTTTTCTCACAGCTTTTAGAAAGTACAACTGCTAAACAGTCCATTGAAAACTCAGTATCAGTGGGAAGCAGACATTTGCTTTGAAATACATTTTTATACCTACCACTGTTCATGATTCTGATTTTATCCCCATTTTGAGATACCACAACAAAAGTCTCAAATAACAAAAAATGTTCATGAAAAAGAATCCAATCATGGTATTTTCATGTCTCCCCCCCCCCCCCCCCATAAAAAAAAATTTAGAACTTTTCTTGAGCTGAAAAAAATCACAGTATTAAATGCTACGCTTCCTCCTTTCATTGTGGTGAAGAATGTGCCTTAAAATAAAGTTAATCACAGAATTGTTTTCTGAGGTTTTAAATGCCTGATGAACAATTTAAAGAAATGCATTAATGTGATAAAGGAGATATGTCTGTACAATTCTATAAATCGATGCATGAATTCAGGCTGTGAGTGAGGAAACTGAAAATTTAACCTTGTCAGGCCTAGAAGTTTAACAATTTTAGCCACTTGCCTTAAAAGAAAAATGCCACTACATGAGGAAGCTACTTGCTAAAATCAAACTCCCACTGGCATTTTCCTTAATAATACCTTTATCCTTAAGAAATAATACAAAAGCAACAGAGATGTTTATAACTGGTGGCAAAATGCACCAGTAGTTAGCTGCCACCAGTAAAGTAGCCTAAATTTATTTTCAGGCTTGAGTGTATGCATTTAGTCAAGTCATAATAGCTCCACTACGGTTCCGTGCAGTTAATACTTGGAATATCTATTCAAGTCAGTTATGGAGGTCATGAATACAAAGCAACAACAACAACAACAACAACAAATAACTCTGGAGAATCCAGTTTCCTTTGTTACCATAGTGCAGTTTGCTAATTTTAGCTGATTTAACAAAGTCCTGTGTTCTCTGTAGCATGAAATACAACACTATTATAAACTGTGTACTTCAGCAGTTACACTGGACTGTGTAATTCGGCCATTTGTACTGTAACCTGTAAAGGAAAAAAAAAATCAAACTTGTATGGCACTAAGATTGGATTACTTACAACACATGTCTATGTATGTAAGAATTAACAATGGTAAAATGATTGGATATGGAATATTTCAGAAACTGGGCAATAGATTTTTCCAGATATGCTAGGGTTTACTGTAGTTATTATGTAAATAAGCTAACAAAGCTGATCATTTTGCTTGAAAGCTAGAAATTGTTTACCATGTGGTCAGTAAAGGTGCTTCTAGGTGTACGATGCACTCATTGGTCTTATTTATCTGCTGGAGTTCATCCCAAAGATTTTTCCTGCCAAAAGTGATCTTTCACTATGTCTGATAATTTTGGTTGAAAGGAAAATGGTCAGACAGATGCATGCATCCTCTCAGCAAGCTTGGAACATGTGGATCAAACTTAGCTTAAAAAGTATGAAGTGTGGTTTGCCTTGAAGATCCCTGGATCCCAGCTAGAACTGAGGGATAATTGCTAACAGTCTCTCAGCAAGCTTCAAACATGTGGATCAAACTTAGCTTAAAAAGTATGAAGTGTGGCTTGCTTTGAAGATCCCTGGATCCCAGCTAGAATTGAGGGATAATTGCTTGCATCCTCTCAGCAAGCTTCGAACATGTGGATCAAAATTCACTCAAAAGGTATGAAGTGTGGCTTGCTTTGAAGTTCCCTGGATCCCAGCTAGAATTGAGGGATAGTTGCTTGCATCCTCTCGGCAAGCTTGGAACATGTGGATCAAATTCACTCATAAGGTTTGAAGTGTGGCTTGCTTTGAAGATCCCTGGATCCCAGCTAGGATTGAGGGATAGTTGCTTGGTCCTCTCAGCAAGCCTAGAACATGTGGGTTAAAGATTAAATTTACACGTAATTTGATTCGATATATCTTCATTCAGTCTCTGTTAAGATCCCAATCTCAGACCATCTGACTATAAACTAGTAGTGTGTTAGTGCATAGCATGTCTTTTCCATGTGTAGATGATATAGGCTAAAATTCCATGACTTTTGCATGCCACAAAGTAACTCTTAATATGAACGGAAAAAAAATCTCCCAGGGTTTTAGTAAGAGACCATATTTAGGGGCAATACTAGAATACTTCATAGACATTTTTTTATTCAAGTACTGTAAATATTTTAGGTTGGGCTCATGGCTATACATTTGCATCCTTTGTTTCTGTTGCTTTAATCAATCAAGCACCTTGCTTCTTCTTCTTCTTCTTCTTCTTTTTTCAAAGTATTTGTCAGAAGTATAAAAAAAAAGTCTTATGTAAGGAGTCTTTAGTTCTCACCATATAGGGCAGGTACCGTAAAAACGATGGTCTTGATGTGACTTCAAGGTGGGTCGCGAAAACTTTCGCTCCAGTCGCGATTGTTTAGACATCGCAAAACTTATCTGCAGTTTTCGAGCTTGCTGATGGAGATGGATTAAGTTTTCTTTTAACATCAAGTCCATGGACCCAGGCAGCTTTCCGTGCATTCTGAGAACTGATTCTGAGGGGTGGGATCTGGTGGGTTGTGGCTCAATTCTCATGTAAGGTCCTGGGCCTAAAGGTGTGCGAACAGCTGCTGCTGCAATAGATCCATCACGACGGTTTTTGAACACCATTTGTTCGAATCTGATCAAATTTTATCGACTGTACCATACATTCTTCTGATATCGCATGAGTTTACTTGTTCACACAACCTTAAAGATTTAAGTGCTGCTTTTGCAGTGAAAACTATGCTTTCTCCATATTTCCTTACCCGAAAAAAAGAGAGAGAAAATAAAGTGTATAGCAATTCCGTTATTAACTTTTGATCATGTTATTGCAGGAAGGTGGGGTGAATATGTCTTATTTCCTAACAGTAAGTTTATATAGGTTTGCCAAATTCACCAGTGCAGCCCCAGTTAAGACTAAAACCCTGTGTAGGTAATCAGTTAGAGGACCTCTTAAATGTATCTAAGATTACAGCTTTTTTTTTTTTTTTACCAAAGATTTGGATTAAATTCTTTAACCATGCCTTTCTTCATAATTAATACCTTTAATAGTAGAATGCCCAGAACAAATTAAGACTGTTATTCTCTACCTTTTTTTTTTTTACCATTTTTAACTGTATCCTATCAGAAGGATAAACACCAGAGTTTGTCATTTTTTTTTTTTTTTTTGGTACCAGGTTTTTTGGGGGGGATTTTTTTTTTAACGATGAAAACTTTTTACATTTTCTTCACTTTCTGATGAAAATTTTTAGGCAAAAGGAGGAACACATTTTCCCCTGATTAATCAAAGGTATTTGTGTTTTGTAAGTGTTTCATTGTCACTCTCATAATGTACACTTGTCAAATATGATTGCCAAGTGTAAACTTGCACTTTTTAACCTGTAAATAGATGACTACAGAGTCTCTCTTTCTATAATATTGTTTCAGTATTTTAATCGAACATCCCTCGTCGTTTTTAATTTTCTTTTGTCTTATGATCAAGTCATGACTGTGGTATACGATGAGTCGGCTTTCTCTGTCGGCTGTAGTTTTGTACACATAAACAGACAACATGTATTCAGTGCGCAGAAAATCAACAGTCTTTTTACTGTCAATGCATGTATTGGATATCTATATACATATATGAGCTTGTTCAGGAGAGCAGGCCCGTAGCCAGAAATGTCTGACTTGGAGGGGCACCAACAATTTCACGAGGGACATCAATACTCATTTCCGTGCAGGTTGGTGGGTACAATAGTCTGCACGGGGAAAGGGAGAAATCCTCTCCCCTCACCCTACCCACACTCCCTCCTCCCCTCCCCCAGGGCTGTGTCATGGCTATGGGCTTGGGTTTAATTCATACGTTATATAATGCAATTTTTACATATATATCCTTTCTTGTAGCCTAGAATGTTGGGAGCATGTTAGGTGTGGTATTTGTGTCTCACCAGTAATGTAATATCAAGTCACATGGCATCAGTGTATACTAAGTAGTGAGTAGATTCTTCTTAGGTTATTTGTGTCCAACGATTGGTTTTACCATGCAGTTAAATAAAGTGATAAATTGTTGTGGCTTGGTGGAAGTGGTCTAACTATTATCCAAGTAATGTTTGCATCACTGATATTCTGGTAAACTGTCAACATTAATGCTAACGAGTCTACTGAAAGACTTTACAGTGATGCTAGTAATCTCTTGAATTGCTTCACAGTGATGCTAATAAAGCTATTGAGCTCATCAGTTATACTAGTAAGCCTACTGAAGGGCCTGGCAGTGATGCTAGTAATCTCTTGAATTGTTTCACAGTGATGCTAATAAATCTATTGAGCTCATCAGTTATACTAGTATGCCTGCTGAAGGGCCTGACAGTGATGCTAGTAATCTCTTGAATTGCTTCACAGTGATGCTAATAAATCTATTGAGCTCATCAGTGATACTAGTACACCTGCTGAAGGGCCTGACAGTGATGCTAGTAATCTCTTGAATTGCTTCACAGTGATGCTAATAAATCTATTGAGCTCATCAGTTATACTAGTATGCCTGCTGAAGGGCCTGACAGTGATGCTGGTAATCTCTTGAATTGCTTCACAGTGATGCTAATAAATCTATGGAGCTCATCAGTTATACTAGTAAGCCTGCTGAAGGGCCTGACAGTGATGCTAGTAATCTCTTGAATTGCTTCACAGTGATGCTAATAAATCTATTGAGCTTATCAGTGATACTAGTATGCCTGCTGAAGGGCCTGACAGTGATGCTGGTAATCTCTTGAATTGCTTCACAGTGATGCTAATAAATCTATTGAGCTTAACAGGTACTCTAGTAATCTATTGAGTTCAACAGTGATGCTAGTGAATCTATCAAACGGTTTTACACATGAACAGTTGACAGGCTTGCATGAGGGCTAGAAGAAATTAGTCACGGGTGTTTGAAGCCAGCAATTGCATCTTATTAATGTTATGGATGAAACACCACTGGGTTCTATTCTGCCTTTAGACGTACCCTATGCTACCGTATAGAAGAGTATGTTGTAATAGTTGTTGTACCCCTGTGGTGCAATACTACACAGTACACCTTACTTGTGTATCCCCTCATTTCATTAACCTATTTTCAATATTCATGTTATGAACATGTTTGTATAGCTACAGGTTTACTCACCATTTCCTGCAAGTAAATGTTTTATAACATTGCATTGCAAGATAAGTTCCTCACATTCGAAAGACCAATGGATGTCACATCTGTGTCTCTCTTGTTGTGTATATTCAGAACAGCCAGGTAACGTTGGTAACATATCATAGATGGTAATGTTAGAACCAATCCAATTAGTCGTCATTACTCAGTGACACTGCTTAAATGTTCAAATCTCTTTAATCCAAATCATTGACTTAAATATCAATATCAAACAACAATAACAGAAAAGAACAGTCTGGAGATGTAAGTTGATCATGAATTAGTTATGAAAATCACCAATAGTTTGCTGTGAAGGGAGTATATATTTACCTCTTCACTTGTTTCTTTTTGTGTGCAATACATATATATCTTGCACTACTTACATGCTATCTGAAATTTTTTGGTTTTTTCAAAATGCTTGACTTTATTTCCTGTTTGATACAATACAAAGAGAAAAAAAAATTCAAATAAAGTGTGATGGAGACGAGAGAGGGGCAAATAACAAACCTTCAAAAAAAAAATAATATATTTACATTTAAAATGTAAGTACAGATTGTGTTTAAAATAGTAGTAAAAGCACTGTAAGTCAAATGCATATTCATGTCAGTGCACAGTTAATACCAGAGATACATATTCATGTAGTTAATGGTGCCCTTTTTTTTTTTTTACTTAAAGTTGGATTTAATATCATTATTGTTTTTCAGACTTACTGTTTCAGACTTGATCCAAATTCTTTTTTCCTTTTTTTGTGTGAATTTTAGTGGACTCATAGCACTCAAACATTTGGATGATGCACTTTGGTGAAAAAGTGCTCTTGTTTAGTTTAGTGTCAGCTGTCATAGGTATATATGTATACATACATATATATATATCTATCTCTATATATATATATATATATATATGCTTGTTATTGTAATGTACAGTTTCTTATTAAAATTATAAATTACTACTTTGTAAAACTTCTTCATTTTTATTACTGAAATGTCATGTAAATCTCAGTTGTTCTTTTGTTCAGCTCTTGCGTCTGTCGTGATCTCTCCTCCTCTATTCGTGCTGTTAAATTCTATGCTACTTTTCTCTACGATATGCAGATATTTGAATATCTCAGGAAATCTATGTGGATGGTGTATAGTTTAAATTAACAATTAGCCATATTTTTCCTTTTCTCCACTCCTTTTCATTTCACTCCCACTGTCTCCCCCCCCCCCCCTCGCTTCTCCCTCGCTCACTCATCCCCTTCTCATTTCACCGGTAGTTCTTTTGTTGTGGCAGCTGCAAAAACAAAATTCTTTTACCAAGATCATCACATGCTTTCTGTGAATTACAGGCATTGTTTATTGCCCAAAAAAAAAAAAATTTGTATAATGTTCTGCAAACCGTCTACCAATGTTGCATTTAGTTTGATAACATTTGTTTGCACGTATCATCCCCAGTTATCTTGTCCTGTACACCTCGTTAGTAGAAATTGACAAATTACGGTAAGATCAGCAAAAACTGCACTTGCAATTTACCATCCGCCATCTTGTTTGAGAAGTCTCAAATGTGTTACACTGGATGAAGATAAATACATAAACTAAACAAATGTTTGGCAGAAGCAACTCTCATTCCATCATCAGTCCAGTGCAAACTTTTGTGCATAAACTATTTTACGTCTGGTTCACTGTGATCAACAGAGAGACATATACCATAACTAAAGTTAACTTAACTTAACTTTAGTTTAAGTTAACTTAAGTTAGGTATTGTTTTCCTTTCTGTGTTTCCTTCTTTTGTTCTTTTTTTAAGTTATTGCCCAACATTTTTATACATTTCATGGAGTTTGTTGAGAAATGTTACATTTGTCATTTGTGATACCCCTCACGATTTTTAAGATAAATTTATTGCTCATTGACTGTTAATTTTGGTTAAAAGTGACATAAATGTAATTGTACATGAGGTTCAGGAAACGGTCAAAATTCTTAATCTTTCAATCCCCTCCTTCCTTACCTTACCCCTCCCCATCCCTTTCTAAACCCCTTCCCCTAGCTCATATTCATCCTTCCAGGTTTGAGCATTTTACCCATTCTAAAAGATGGGAACAGAGTGATCAAAGGCAATAAACTAAAACAATTTCAGTAGCAAACTGGGTAACGTTTCAGGACCTGCATCCTCCACAGAGTTCTACAAAATCTGTCTGTGATGCTAAGAACCTAACTGTTTTTACTTTCATCAGTGGTTGAATCAGTTCATTACACTCTTAAAGGGACAGTATTATGTTGATATGTTGCCATGGAAAACGAGCAATTTTGATATTGAAATGTGATTCTTCATGTGCTTCACCTTTACAGTCCTTTTAAGCATCATTGAATTGTTATGACTTGACATCAGTTTGGGTGTCCTTTGTAGGGTGGCTTAACCCCCTCCCCCCCCCCACCTCTTGACTGTTATCACCGTTCTGATGCCATATTTACAGGTCAATCCCTTTGTTTTATTTTTCTCTGAGCAAACTAAAGTACAACCTTGTTTTCTTTCCTTTCTCTCTCTCTCTCGTTCCTTCATTCATTTTCTTGCTTGTACGGTTACCTAGCAACTCCACATAAGATATTTCCTGGTTCATGTATAAATAATAAAGAAAAAAACAAGGAAAAAGAAAAAGAAAGATCATGTGAAGGCATACTTCATGAAAAACGCAGAATCATGTAAAGATATTTTCTACTGTTGGTTTTATTATTTTTTTTTGCGTTTTGGCTATTTCAGAATCATTTTCCTATGACAAGTTTTGTGTAAAAAGAAGTACGTAAATTTCTATGCTGTATGTAATCTTGTCTTGTGTGAAATATTGAAATGTATTTAAAAAAAAAAAATTCTAATGAATATGTTTGTTGTCTTTCTTTAGTTTGTTGCAATGTCCATATGATCTCTGTGACATAACATTATGTGTACAAAATCAAAGTTATTGGACATGAGGATTGTGCCCCTCCTCGTTAAATTATTGTTACGCCTCCTGAATATATTATCGGTACCCCTGCAACTCAGAATTCATGGCTATCAGCCTGAGCATGGTGATATCATTCACCTGAGTAGTAATGTAAGATACAACCAACAAGACCAGGGTATTTTTATGAACATGATGGGAAAGTATCTATATTTGGTCTATTCTAAAGATTGGGTTAGGTTGGTCGTCAAATGATCTTTTAGGTTCATACAAACTACAGAGTACCCACGGATGACATTCCCCACCATTTGATATCGATAAAGTTGTCGTGCATCGTAGACATGTGATTTTACGTCGTAAATGCCGAATCGCCATGTTGAGAAGGATGGTGAGGTGGCAGTTTATTCCTTATTCTGGTTGCAGAAAATTTGATATTGAAAAAGGAAAAATATCCTACAGTGATAGTTGAAAACCCCCATCTCAATATCTAGCATCTAATGTGAGATATGGTTGAATGAATGTGACTTCCCCTTCCTCTCCCCTCCCCTTACTCCAAGAGGTAAATGAAAGTAGATGTTGGTTTCATCTGCATAGATGATCTAAACAGCTAAGCTATTATAATCTTGTTCTATTATTTAAACCTGATTTTTATTGGCATGTTTGTTTAGCTGCCAATGTAATTTCATCAAACTACAAGTCTTTTTGTAGCAAAATTATTAGTAAATAACATTGATATAATATGATTGAATTATTATCAAGAAAAAGAAATACACTTTTAAGCTCAGTTGCCCAGCCCTGATGACAATTCACTCTGTTGTTGCCAGATGCAATCACCAAAATTACAATCTTCATATATTTGTGATACAAAGAGCAATGAGGATGTGGTTTTGATTTAAAAGCCTCTCTTAGCCCTCTCCAGAAGAGCCATTTAAAAGAAATTCATTAGGATATTAGCTGCCCTATGAAATCAGGCACGATATGCTGCCCTCCTTGGCTTGGCCACCTAGAAGGTAGGAAACAAGCAAGGATCGCCAAATTTTTACACTAACATACAAGAGCACAACCACGTATAGTTATAGGAGCTTTGAGAATAAAATCTATGGGTTCTGCCTTCCCATTGATCAACATAATATTACCAAGAATTCTCAGAACTCTTCCCCATACATCTCTAACCCCGGTAAACAAAAAAAAACTTAGTTCCCCTCGCTGTTCGCTTCATAAATGGATGTGTGCCGAGAGATTGGCTTCGGTCAGCTTGCGAGTCTATAAGACTCGGCTTCTTTCGCGAGTTCCTGCTTGCGGGAAGATCACATATACATACACACATACATACATACATACATAACAGAAATTGGTGGTTGTGTGCTGCTTAGTTAGCTACTATACACAAGGCATTGGATAGAGATAACCCACGATTTTGCATAGCGCCCACGATCTGTGCCAAATCTCCATGGTGAACGTGTGCTGGTTAAGTTGATTTTGTGCTAGCGCCATCACTCCAATAACTTCGGCATAATAATATGCTACCTGTTGATTTTGTGTGTGAATACTGTAAAAGACAACATCGAAAGAGATCCTTTATTATTCTGAAATGAAAAATACGAGTGAAGATAATTAAAAGTTAATCAGATGCATTTAATGGCTTCACAATTGCTAATTGGTCAGAATATATAAATAGGAATAACCGTTTGTAAAATATGAAAGATGTCAGTTGTCAATAATCTTTCATTTCAATTATGAAATCTGTGATCAATATTTTAGTTGTACATCAAATTTAAATGAAATATTAACCATTTTGCGAATATAAACCACTAAATTCCTCCCCTTCCTCCCCTTCCTCATCTGTAAATGCTCTCCTCCTGGCCCCCACATTTTCTAGTTCACCGTGGCATAAAATTGAAACAGTAGTTACAACTCAGTTTACAAAATTGCACTAAGGTGTACACATTAACGTAATTACCACAAACTTGACGGCATTGAAAAATGGACAAAGCAAATTGTAACATCTTTCATATTTTTTTTATTGGAACATTCAAATATATCTTTCCGCTTTTCTACTATGGACATGAGTTGACTTTTGCACACTTTCAGCTAACGTTGCCTCTGCAAGGCAATTTAGGTTTAGTTGTTGAGAAGCAAGGGCGGCGGAAGCACTTTTAAACTGGGGGGGGGGGGCACCGACGTCGAAGGGCACTTTGCAGAAATTCGATTGGACTGATGCAGCCTGATATTTATTACC
>JAIPMN010002928.1:0-18508 GCA_020650975.1 Apostichopus californicus | reverse complement strand
CACTGGTTGGTATATAGAAAATAAGATACCAGTTGCATCATACACCATTTAAATATAGTCGCGGTGGGGAGCTCGTTTTTTTTGGATACCATGCTTTGTCATTCATCGGAACCTATGCAGTAAAGTTGGCGTAAGTGCGTCGACGCTCACAACAAATCTACCATCAACAACCAGAACAGACCACCAACCAAACAACGAAAGAACAATGCCCCCTTAATGGAAAATGCAGGGAGAAGGTAGTAATGTACCAGGCAAGTATCACAACACTAGACAGCAGTGATACACAAAAATTAATGTACGTTGGACTTTGTGCAGCTTAATTTAAGACACGGTACAACAACCATGAAGAGCTCATTCACACACCCACACAAAAGAAACGATACTGAACTTAGTAAACATATCTGGTCACTCAAGGACAGAAAAATCAACTTTGATATTAAATGGAAAATATTCAAACACGCCAAACCATACAGCAACACCACAAACGTCGCAATCAATGCTTACAGGAATAATTTTTTTCTTATTTTGGATTTAGTGCATGTACAAATATCCCATCCATGCTTATGTAATGTATTGTTTTCACATTTTGTGTCAACTAGACGTCGACAAGACTAGTAATGTGAAGATTATATTTTGGAGAGAGGTTCTCGTTCATACTTGAAGAGTGTCTTTTCCTGAGCTCAGAATATTGTGGTGTAATCTTCTGTAGTAAAATCGCCTCCTCGACCGGTTGGCTACATTACAATACTCCATTGTATCGTTGTTCGATTAGTAGCAGTATAAAATACATCTTCTATACCGCTCGATAATCTCCTTTATTTTCTCCTATCATCGTATTGTCCGTGAACGAGACAATATCATACTTGATATATATGTTGGTCATGGTCAGTAGATCCCTATGATCCCTATGGTTGATGGTGGGCTTAACGTAAAATTCTGAAAATGTCAGTATCTGTTTCAACTGTAGGCCTATGTCCCATTTAGTTGATACTGGGTATGGTGTTGTAACTACATATTCTTTGCAACAACAAGTTTACTTCATTGATATTCATGAGTGGATGGGGCTTAAGGGGAAATTGTCAAAAACAGCTTGTAAACCGGTAAACCCTAACCCTTGGTTGAATCAATGTCATACTTTGTAGGTAGATGAGCTACGATGAGTAGATGTGCCCTATTGTTTTGGTTCCGATCCATGAATAATTAATGAGTGGTCATAGGCTACCATACAATTCTTAAAATGTCAATACCTCTGCAACTGTATGTCCGATTTAGTTTGTACTCGGTATGGTGATGTAACGATATATACATGTTCTTTGCAAAAACAATTTTACATCATTACAATTCATGATAGGTTGGGCGTTATGGGAAATAGTGATGAGTAGATTGTTTTTGTTTCCCAACATGAATATCAATGAATGGGCAGGGCTTAACGTAAAATGTGGACTATGCTGATATGGTGATCTTGGTACAAACTATGCACATTTCATGACATTTACATCTTTATGTCATTAATATCCATCAAATTGCAATCAGTGGCTTTTAAACACAGACAAGAACCAAATGTTCCATAATTTTCAACCTTGACATATAAGGTTTGTCACACTACATTCATACAATCAACCGTGTTATGGTTTGTGTGAATATCAGGAATATTCATCAGTGAACATAAAATTATTAATCTGATATTTCTGAAATAGTATATCTAATTAGCTGTATACATATGTACTTGTATAATACAATGTAAGTACAGTATATAGATACAGTACATGCTTATGATATAAACTTTGACCTGATTAATATTCATGCATGTATCTGTTTTTTATACTATGTTACTACATAGACTTTGTCAACATGATAACTGATTCCTGGTACCTTCCTTTATATGTTGCCGCATTAGTCAACCCCTCTTCATTTCGGTTTGCGCAAGTTCATGAATATTAATATGTATGGCTTACCACACTATGGATATGATTGGGCATCGGAACCACTAAACGTTTTCTGGTTATCCATAAGTTATCAAGTAGATTGCTTCAAGGAAAATGGAAAAGAAAACATCGACCAGGTTACTTCCTGTCTCGGTAATACGTGATTGGGTATCCATCCTCTTACATTTGTGTTTATATTTATGTGATAAACTGTGACCTAGAATTTACTTAAAAGTTACTTTTGTTATAATGGTTTGCATACTCTCATATACCGTAAGCACGTGTCTGAAGTGGGTAGCAGAATATTTTGAAATGATGTGACAATTTTCTGTTCGAATTTGGTCGTATTGCTCCCTATAGGCTAAGCGGATTACATTCATGCATATAGCTTTATGTTTATCCTCCTTTAGTGTAAAGTTTTAAACTTAACGTACACTAATTAGCTCGGTACACCCATGTTCTGAATAAATGTAGATTCCTCCATAAATATTCATAAGTAATTTATAATTATATAGGGTAAGCACTAAGGCAATTAAATAATTCTATAACAATAAATATATAATTTGTCATCTGATAATTGTTGCATGGTTATGCAGAACGTACTGTACCGTGAACGTGTGATCTATTAACAACTATTTTTCTATCTATAGATTTGAACGTGACTTTTCCCCCATTCAGAGATAACGCCACTAAATGCGTTTACCGCAAAATCAACCGCATAAAATGTAGATTGCTTGATTTAATGATCCGTCTGGTTAGAATTCTTCAGTAACACAAACCTTGGAGGATGTGTAGACAGAAAGTGAATCGTCATCAGCTACGAATTATTTCCATAATGTATGATATATAGACTGAAATCACCCAATTTAAAGATATATATGTAGAAAACATATGTCATTCACGAAGTATTGTCGATACAAGTCAAGAAACTAGCTGTAACCCGTATACCCTGACATGACTGATTTACCAATTTTGGCAGAGATATAAATCCAATTCCTTTACGTATCGTGTTTGAGCCCAGGCACGTCGAGGGTCCCAAGGCAACTTGACGAAACATGGACGTGAGTATGATAGGAAGGCATGAAGCCAGAAGTTTGTACTGTAGTGCAGGGGCCTTGGCCTACTGTAGCTAGGCCTAATTAAGCTTAAACGTTAGAACCTAACTTGCAGAAGTAGTGGAACCGTCTAAGGCAGCTTTTTTAGTTTTGCTCAGCCAATGACTGTGATTGGTGGAAAATCTGTAGGAGGATTTGTAGAAGGAAAGAGCATATTCATCAGCTACGAATTATTTCAAAAATTGTATGATATATAGACTGTAATGTAAGCAACCAATGACTGTGATTGGTGGGAATTCTGTAGAGTTACACATTTGAATTGTTTCAAAGGGAAAATACTTGCTGACGTCGGTAGGCTTTCGCGTGATTGAGTACAGTGCAAAAAGTCAAATTCTATATGTAGCAAAAGTTATCCATTTATAACTCCATATCCTCAACAGGCAAATGTAGAGATTAAAAAAGATAATCGTTAGTGTAATAAACGCATGTAAAGAGACTTCAAGGAATAATGAACTTCTCAAAACTTCTCAGCAATCTGAAGTATATTTTTGCTTTCAAAGGGACTAGTGATACTTGACTTGAAGTAACACTGTCGTGGTCACACAGTTACAGATTCGATGTGGGTATTGGAGTTGAGACTGAAGAGTGGACGAAATGTTTGGCATTTTGTTCCCGAGGCTCTGTCTTGGGTAACTTTTCTGTGAAAAGTAAAATAAAGTAAGAAAAGAAAACTTTCTGGCGATTTATAGACGGTAAAAATATTGGAAGTAGTATTTTCTAACAGCGTTTACAACGTCAGATCACGTATGTCTCTGTGAAATCTGGTTTGAAACTTTGATCTTTTAGAGGTCAACGTCTGAAACCATGTAAACACGATAATTCGAAAGGTACATCTTGCTTGAAATTTACATAGTATGTAGATCCCCTATGGTTAGTAGAAGTACCCTTTAAAATTGTTGGAGGTCATTTGAGGTCGACAAATCTGAAAGTCTGGAAACCTTGAAATTTCGATAAATTAAAAGAAAAACTTGGTTCAGCTTCATACTTGGTGTATTTTCCCTGTGGTGCGTACAAAAATCCTATGAAAATTGGTGGAGGTCAAAAGTCATTTGAGGTCAACAGAACTAATAAAGTCCGAGAACATTTATATATAACAAATATATGTAATACCAATGTAAACATTGTGAAAGGCACACTAAACGAGAGAAAAAGGAATAATGAAGGGAATCAATTGCAACAAATTGAACAGAAGGAATCTGAAAACTTAACAGTGTACGTACACCAAGGAATCACAAGGAAAACAGTTATATGCTACGTTACGGTCAGTTGCAAAACATTGGTAACATAGAACTGATCAAAAAGACAATCATGTAGCGAAACATATCAAACACATACAACCAAATGAGCAACGGCAAGTCAAACTTGATCCACTTGTCAGAACAAAAAGAACAAGCGCCACCATACAAACGAAGATGAATTGTACTGCATTAACCACCATATGGCAGTCAGTTGAAGGTGATACTCTTAGAAGGCCCCACGTTACAAGTAATACTACTACTAACAGTAACATGTCTTCTACAAGTACAATCTCTTCAAGTGCTTTTACCAACGCAAGTACCACTGGCGCTGGGCATGTTGACCGAGCCAGAGCTTTTAATAGGCCAAGGGGCCCGACGTCGATCAGTGCCCACAGGGCAGTTTTTAACCGGGGCGAGTGGCAGACGGTGGACACTGCCATACTGATTACCATAGACAGGCCTGCTCACCGTGGCCAAGCACATATGGGCCGGATGATATGACGCTAAGACACAACATTTCTATGCAGCAAGATGCTGTTTGAGCTGCGCCGTTGACGTGTGCTGAAGAAATTCCTAAAAATATCTAAGAGGCGTGCTTGGAAAATCGCCCTCTGTTTGTATTGATTTTGCCGGCTGTTCGTTTTTGCCCGCTGTTCGTTTCGATTCTGTCCCAATCAATGTCCATTTTGATTCTGTCCCAACGTTCGTTTTCATTTATGGGGAAAACTTTCAATTGTGGGGGCGATCTTTCATTTAGTTGGCGCAAACATGTCGTTAATCGATGGCTTGGAGTAGTTTAATATGGTTGTTTAATCAGTTTCCTTTTGTGTAAAAGTAAGTTGGCCTGACGTTTCGATCCTAGCAGGATCTTTTTCAGAGGCTAAATGACAAGTAACAGTTGGGACAAAAACACGCACAGAATACAGACAGGTTAATGAGCATGGTGAACACAAAGAGATAGATGTAAGGGGATTAGTAGATAAGGGATGGAGAGAAGAAAGAAAGAAACCAACAGGGGAAGAGGAGAGGTAGGAGATAAACAGTGGAGGGACACAGAGAGGATTAAGGGAATCCTTCCCTTCTTTTCTTGTCTAGAATGATTCATCTATATCCTTTCAGTCAATCTGTAATGTACTACATTCTTATGATTGTTCCTTCATCTTTTTTCTTGTTTCATCGTTGTATATTTTGCTCAAATGGCCGCCCATAGTTTGGCGGTGTACAAAGTCGATCAGGAATGTGTGTGTATGTATAGACCAAGTGACAGTTGGGCGGTGCATATAGACCATTTGATTGTGTTTACGGCATATTCACCAAGGGACAGTTTGGCGATGTGTGAAAACCATTACAACTGAAAACCCTTAAACCATAAGTAGCTGAATTAAATCTTATTGCCTTCTCCGACTGCAGTATTTGCTGATATAACGACTGAACCATTTCAGGTCTGATTATTGGCATAGAAATATTTGACAGAGCTTTGTTTCTTAACGTGTAACTTGCTGAGTACATACTTATCTGCCTCAGTACAGGTTTTCAGTGGTTAATAAACTTAGTGTTTAATGTCTAGAACCCGAGATGTGTGACTGCTTGAGTGTTGGGGCTCGGATGGGAGTTGAGGTGCAGGGGAAACGTGAACGGCAGATGTTGTATGACTGCGTGGCCAAATCAAGCGATATCCAAGCATCTAGTCATATAAGAAGTTTGTCTTCTTGTGAAGAACTTGATAAAACATCCTTAACATGTTCTGTCTATATCTTGAAGTGAACATGACGATGTGGTCTCGCCTAGCGACGGTACCATACCTTGAACCTGCTTACTACACGTACATATACTATTTGTTTTAAAGTGTTGCTTAGTTGTTATTGCTATGTATATGGTATACACTTATGTTTGTAAGACATGAAATGTTTTTTCTATTTTGAAGATGCATATGGGTAATCTAATCTCCAAGTTGACTACCAGATGCGTCGATAATTATCACCATGGAAACACAGGGTCAGTCCATATAGCGCAACAGATACCCTCTTAGCGAGTTAATGAACACAACTTGAATCCATTTATTGGCGCTGTTGGCCACCCGGTGGGACTTCCTTGTCCCCCTTTTCAAATCGTGTGGTGAATTCACTACATCTGAACTTTCTTTGGATTGCAAACCAGCTGGAGCGAGTTATAAAAATATGTTCTTGTTTAAGGTACAGACGTATATCGTGAATGGACGATACGCTCGATTTGCCTTCTTCCTGGTCAAGTACACTCGTGAGAAACAGCGGGGAATTCCACTACTGTTGACAGAGACGTTATCACCGCCATCCAAAATATTCGATTTCTCTTTTGTAATGTTTGACTTTGCAATTTTGAATACCGGTATAAATTTTCTGACCATATTGCTCAAAATTTGAAATTTATATTTGACAATTTGGAAGACACAGATATTTGCTGACTGGTGAAATATTTTTGTAATGGCCTAAAGCAAAATGTCCTCTCTTTACGCGGTTTGGTTTGAACCAATGCTCAAAAACCATCATTTTGATGCAGTAACACTATGGCATGATAAACACAGGTCAGTCTACTGTACGTGGCTATACACCAAAACCACTAGGGGTCTTGTACTCAATGTTATGAATCCACACACCAAGTATTAGAGGTATCCACGATTTCCATCGTTAGATAACATGTAAAAGGCTTTTTAGAGTTTGACCTCAAAGGAGATTTGACCTCACAAGCAACAGGATTCTTGTACTCAATATGGCAAATCCATATACCATGTATGAAGGCTACTATGAGAAATCATATTTTCAAGGTTTTCAGGCCTCGAAAATTATTTTTAGAAGTTTGGCGACCGTGACCAAAAAGCTACTCGCCAAATTTCACTTGCCACTATAGGCCTATGATTGCTGTTCAAGTCTCCATAGTACAGATCTACAACATCAATACTTTCTGTGCAAAAAGATTAGGCACTTAGGCAGATGCATGGTGCTAGTAATTGCACATTGGAAAATTATGTTTCTGTGCAGTGTGAAATTTAACCTTTTTCTATCAAAAGTAAGTGATGAACAAAGTAAAACATGACGCAGAATCATAAATAAGGAGCTAGGCCTTCTGTAGAGTCTCAAACAATTAAAAATACAACATCTTTAAAAATACCTACGAAGACAGCTTGGCTTCTGTTACATTACGGCTCCTCTATTTTACTAGGCATATACGATACAGTAACTAGGTGTGCGGGAGTCCTAAACCTATGCAGTACCTCACTGCTACTCTGAACCGCTGCTCAATTAGAGCGACTTCGTACATTTTCCCAATTATTTATCTTGTCTTTTATAGCTGCAGATTGATGCTCGAAAAAATATCGCTATTACTCCATTACACTGTCTAAATCAAAGCGATCTTTTACGCAATGAAAATCTGAGGTTGTAAGAGCATCTATCTTCCAAAAATTCTAGCAGCTACAACAGCAAACTTGTTTCAAAACTCCTTAAATTGTTCCATACTTTGCGAATTATGACTGATAGCCAGTAGGAAAATTGCCTAAAAAAAATAATTAAGGAGATGTTTTGCCATCTTAAGTGTATTTGTATTCTGACTGGTATTCTTCACGTTGTTGTGTTAACGAACCCTATTCTACCCAACCGTTGCTGGCCTAGACAACATGTAATTGCTCACAGGCCTAGCCAGGTTTGTTCAAGTTGTCCCATAATCATGAACGTGACGAAAGTCGAACGTTACTTTTAAGGCCTAGCTATGCTGAAACTGGTGGAAGAGACTAAAACAGACTTATATTCCTCATAATCCCACAATACTTTCTCATGGTACTGCCCAGGGCCCAAAGAATATAGCCTAGGCCTATCCCATGTTACAACATCGGCCTCAGTTACTCCCTACCCTTCGGTGTATGTCTAACGTTATAGTTGATATTTGCAAACACCCGCTTGGACTATATCATTATGATCACCTACGTTGAAGATGTAGAAATGTACATTTCCATAGGTTAATCGTTTCCTGGCACCCCAAATTCACATTTTCTTATTCTGACATTTCCACAGGAAATATCAAACGGATATATGATTTGAAACAGAAATAAAATACGGCATTTCTTAATAGGTCTATAAGTGAAAACAAAACAATAAAATATCACGGTGTTTCGGCCCAGGCAGACAGGGTCACTTTATTCAAGTAAGTGGAACGTTTCTTACATAGATATTGCAAAACTCCTCGGCACCAATCAAGGGAACGTGACATTTTCATAAATACCGAAACGGGTATATCGTTAGTTATGACTTCATAAAAATGTTAAACGTATAGCATTCTTATGTGTCGTTATAGCCTTAGGCTTACTCTCTCTTTAGAGGAAAGATTCTGTTTGTAACAATGTCCTGCTGGCCAGGACTGTATATATACCATAGACTAGTTGGTCTGTTTCTGTCCTAGCTCAATGAATGGTAGATTGCACATACAGTTTTGGACATTTGCATTCCACTAAAGTGTCTGACATTAATCACACAATGGTGATAACACCTTGTTTGTGTTTCATTGTCTCCTCCAGCCAAAACGAATTATGTACTTTAAGTTTTTAACCTTTTTAAATAAGTTCACGCAACGCGATACGTCAATTCAGATGCTGATGGTTTTGTTGCTGTTATTGTATTAGCGGGGACTTACACGTTGCGATTTCATCTACTCATAATCCACTCTAAAGATACGGTCATTTGCCCTTCCCCTTCCTCGGTATAGGTTTAGTTGCATGTGGGAACAGTTTATCTAAAATGGTTCAGATGGATAAATACCAAATGGGTGTTGGTTGAAGTATAAAATTTCTCCACACATCTTACGCAAAGTCCCGTAGTTATTAGAACACACTGACAAATATCCATATAATGTGCTTTAATTCCACATGTTTCGTCATGCGATACAAACACTCGGGGATACAAATTTAAGCAATGGGATAGCAAAGCCCACTATGGCTCACATTCCTTGCAGTTGCACCTAAACTAATATTAACAATAATATACTAAATACAACTATGGTTATACTAACCAAGGCTATATATTATACACCTAATATTAGGCTAAGTCCGTGCCTGTGACTTAACCACAATTATCTCTTTTTCTTAGGTTGAAAGACTTTCGTAAGTTCTTCACCGATTTTACAGAGATTTCCATCATTTCTGCTTTCATTTTGTTCGTATAACCAGGGAGTTGTTATGGAACCATAACAACTCCCTAGGTATAACCTAGCCCTACAAGATGGGCTAGTCGGTCTCTCCCAGACACTTTGGCTAGTTCTGAAAGCACTAAATTCTTTGAATTTGTATACGTATTTTCGAATTTACTTATTTTCGTTTACGTTTTCAATAAAAGTAAATCTTTTTCTTGGAAAAAAGATATTTTAATGGATGGTAAGCCAATCAAGCATCTACATAGTATTAAGTTTATCGGAGTTTATATTGATTGTAAACTTACTTGGTGTGAACATATATCAAATATTGCAAACACTGTGGCGAAAAATGTTGGTATCATTTCTAAGTCCAAACACTACTTTCCTCAGAATTTTCTTAGAATGCTTTACCAAACATTAGTTTCCCCCCATTTTCATATTGCTGTAATATCTGGTCTGGCACCTATAATGTTTATCTTCACCCTCTTGAAATCCTACAAAAGAAAGCCTCATTCGTCATATAACTCATTCTGAATATTGTGAACACACCAGCTCACTTTTCAAATTGCTCAACTTATTCAAATTTAGCGATATTATTAGGCTGAATGTAGCCACATTCTCTTACAATGCTTGGAATGGCTTACTTCCTGCAGCCTTTCATGACTTCTTCACTATAACTTAAGCAGCGCCATACATAGTCACCGCACTAGAAGTGCCGGTCAAGCACACCACAACTTATGTAATACAACATTTGGTACGTTAAGTTTAAAGAATAGTGCTATAAGGCCATGGAATTCTCTAACTGCTGCTATAAAATCAAAACCATCTAAAGTAACATTTAGAAAAACGCTAAAAAAGAAGTAATTGATACATCGTTTATATCGTATGTTATTAATTATTTCCCTTTTGGCGTTCCATAGTTAGAGTGAGTTAAAATATATATCCGGCTTAACTCATTGAGCAGACGTCCATGGCGGTAGATACGATGGATGTAGATGTAACATGATAAACTTGTCCATACGGTAGAGAGAAACGTATATAAAATCAACGACCACGTGGGAGCACAATATTTATGTCCTGTAACTTTTGTACATACATAAGTTTTTGTACATTCGGTACTGACACGAGTTGGGGGGGGGGGGCAGTAATCCGCACGAGGAGCAGGATTGGGGAGGGGGCCGTCTCAGCCTGTGTGCGGTTTAATGTTTAATTATGATGTGTAGGCTTCTAGCTAAATTAAAGGATAGGCATTTTACCTACAAATACTTTACAATTACTGTAAAAATTTTTTTTTTAAAAATAGCATACGAAAATCTGCCAGGCGCTCCCCTCTACAATTTTATAAGACAATTGCAGTTTATGATCTTCGTAACATGTGAAAACATCAACAACGTAACATACTGATCGCCCATTGCTTACGTTGCTGTGGAGATTACAGGCGACATCACTATAAGGACCCAGGCTCAGTTTGTAGGAGTGCCTTTTTCTTCTGTTCTTCTTCAGATTTTTTGTTGTTTGACATTCTGTGACATAAGGCCCATTGGGGTTTGACGTTTGGAGTAAGCGAAGAAACTTTAGGCATAACCCAGACAGACCATCGCGTTGATCGGAGAAACTTTTCAAATGTGGGTATAACACAAGAATGTCATGACCTGAGGTGTCAACTCTAACTTTTAAAGGTCATTCCGTCATCATCACCGACATAGTGAAACACTATTGCTGGCTGCTCTGCCATGTTTTCACGTATCGTTTCTTGTCCAAATTACGATGTTATTTAATGAGGTAGAAATAGGGGAAGGGGAAGGGGAAAGTTTACGAATGTTTTCGCTAGTCCATTGTGGCAAAGATGTTTACTTACCAAATAGTATCTACTGTAGCGGTGTAGTTATTATAGCAATGAGAACACCGGCTGGCAAATCAACTCTAGAAATGTCGTCCAAAAGGGTGCTGGAATATATAATGAATATATGCGATGGTGATGGCGTGTGTGTGTGCGACGGCTTGGCCTGTAAATACGATAATTAAAAAAACTATATTGGTGGTTATCTTCATATAAGGTATGTGTAATCCAAGAACTCCATATGTTCCTGTTGGATGAACTCCATATGTAGTACATGAAAGCACCTTATTGAGTAGAAGTGCCTTATTGGTTTCTGTCGAAGTCACAGGTCATTTGAGGTCAAAGTCTGAAAACATTGTAAACACGATAACGAAAAACTATTAGGTGGATGAACTTCATATGTAATATGTGGATGCACCATATTAAGAAGAAACTTTTTTTCTGTGGAGGTCGAAGGTCATTTGAGGTCAACAGAGGTCAAAGTCTCAACACTTTTAAAGCTCACATACTCAAAATAGAAAGCTTTAATTTACGTGAATCCAAGTTATTGAGTATAAGAAATCTTTTGTTTCTGCTGAGGTCGAAGTTCATTTCGGTGGTAATTGGTCAAAAAAGTTACATTGTAGATGGGTGATTGTTGCCCCATAATGAGTACTGCCTACATTTAGGTCAAGTTATCTGGTATTCTTTTCTGATGTTCTGTTACTTTATTTAAGGACACATTTTCCCCATGCAGTTGCTCTATCAATCAGGTGATTCCGTATATACTCTTATAAGGCAAGGAATCACTAAGCTGACTGGCTTTCTGTTTTATATTTGGTGGGGGGGGGGGGGGGGGCGTCTCGCTAAGTTACGTGCGACGCAAGCAACTGCATCACTGTATCATTTCCGGCAATGTGTAACGTAAGCGTAACTCGCTAAGTCGAACAAAACATTCAAGATGTCGTCTTGTCATACTATCACGCTACGACTACAACTCGCCTGTCACTTCAGAACCAGCTTAGTTTTGTGAGTTTTCTTAGGCTCAATTTCAAAGTTTATTTGAATCGTTGAAAGTGTATTTCATAAACCTTTACGCGCATTAACTGCTGATTCGTTACGGATGAAAGAACGCCTGCACAGAATTAATTCCTAACTTTTCCACATTCCACGGAAGAAAAAACCATTTCGCTTCGTCACTTCTTGAGTAACTACTAACTATACGTCATTACCATACGAACCCCTAGTTTTTTACGTTTTATTTCGTTTCTGTTTTACAAAACAACCTTGGAGGGCATAAATAACTATCCAAATTAATAGACGGTAGATTGAGCGATATCATTAAAGAATCATAATTGTATAATTAACTACTTTGAGTAACTGTAAATGTTCAGTACGCTTACACGTTTATTTGTATCATAAGTGTTGAATAGGCTATGTTAACCGATCCTCTCGAATTACTACTAAAGGTTGACCCAGTATTCGTTTGGATTTGAATTGCAAGTTCTTTTGGTAGACACTAGGCTACGAGTATTAAACTTCACCTATCTATACACGTTCCCTTTAAGCGTTAAACTTGAAATCAATATTGTCATTGAAATCACAGTTGAACGCCCACGAAGTTCGTCCGTTGTTGCTCAATAAGCAGATGATGTACTGATAAATATCACTGTCAAGTCTCAGATGTTCCAGCTGCAGTCAAATTATTGGGATAATGTGCTATTAATGCCATGTATCAAATGGCATAGTATGACAACAGCCATTTGCCTTTAGTTTCATAACAGATGCATGTAACCAATTAATGTTGATGTTTGTTTTACTTCCTTGGTGAGGGGGGGGGGGGGTTGTCGATAAATATTCCACCTGTGTCACTATCAGTCTGCAGTAGTTCTATAATTGTATCGTACGTACGATTGGAAGGCTGCCTAGACTTTCTCTTCACGTGAAACCTTTCAATTTGAAAAGCGCATTTATTTAACGAATGGAAAGACAAACCAATCTTATATGTTCTTCACTGCCCTTAAAATCGTGTTTTTTTTCTAATGCTGCCCATTATAGGGTGATCTATACAGAATTTTACTCATGATATGCCATGGTCCCAGAAAAAGAAGAGTTTGAGTGCTGGTAATTTTCTCTACCCTTTGTTAAAATTAATCAGTTCCAAAATATGCTAAATTTAGCACTCTTCTTAAGACGCAATTGAATATGACGTCGACTCCTCAGTGAAGGCCAAAGTACTAATGTGAGTCCATTTTTTGATTAATTATAACTACTACTGATCCAAACGTCTGCTTTTCAACTTCACTTAAACAACAGAACACATTTGGGTGACATTCGACACCATTTGTCCTTGACAAATTTAGTAGCATTTGAGGCTATACTAGTCTTACAGGTACTGCTATCAGGGAGTTGTTATGGAACAACTCACTGCTTCTACTACGCTCTGTTTTGTACATTATAGACACTAATGCACTGTGTGTTAGTATCGGTACCAAGTAGTGGAGCCACTTTAATCGATGAGCCTCGGATGCTTAACGGGTCATTTCGTAAATTAATACTGACTTATGGTCCCTCTGGTAGACTTAATACTAGTCCAGTTACTTAGATTGTTACCCTTAAACGTTCATTTCTGAAAACATTAAGCTGTTATATAAGTACAACTCGGACTGATAGCCTTGTTTTACTGTCTATAAAATATAATAAGTTAATGTTGTGCATAAGCCATCCTTCTTCGAATATGTCTGTGCATTAGGCCTACTAGTCAATCACAAGCAAATGACAAAGAAAACAATCCTTATTACTGACCGCTGTATTGTATCGCTGACACCTTCTGGGATGCACGAAAAATCAGACTTGACAACTACATCGTTGCTTAGCGATAGCGTCTTAGTAATCACAAGATACCGTTGTATAGAACAGATTATGAAAGTTTTATATTATATAAAGTTAAACCTTCTTATACTCATATAAAACTAATGTGCCGGGTGTCTGTGAAGTTCAGACGTTAACCTTTTGTACTGCAATTATCCCGGTATGCCCTGTGAGAATGACGGTAACATTCTTCCGTCTAGTTTCAATCATTTCCTCAGTGATCCATTATCGTCTGGAGCAGAAAAGATCAAGGGGTCCTGTCGGTTGGCATCTTTGGGAATGTAGAACATATATCACACAAAATTTCCACGATCGGGTTTCCCTGAGGCGACGCAGACAGAGATGATATTAACCCGGAAATTGATCAGCTCACATTATGGTTTAGAAATAGATTTGCTCCCATTCTATCGGCTCTTTCCCGGTGACATTGTTAAATATTTCACAACAGTTTTGGCTTTGTCGTGAAACTATGTGGTGTAAAATAAGCTACATATAGTCCTCTATATTTGTATCTTATACTATACCACCACTTCGTCCTCATACAGTTCATACTCTTGTCACCTACTACAGCAAGATGGTCTCTTAGAATATCCATTGTCTTCTCTCCTCATATGTTGCAAACTTTAAGATCAAATCAATTGTAAAATGAGGTAGCGTTTAGTTGACAATATAATCAGTCCCAAATTACGTATATATTTCCTTTAAACCATTTCACAATTTTGAATTTGAAATTTTGAATTTTTTTTGTATGTTTTTACTATTTCCTCTAAATACGGTGAAATCATGACAGTTGAGTGAACAAAATTGATGACATATAGAAAACAATGGCAGAAAAAGACGCCCACCCATTGGTTGTAGAAGAAAACCGTTAACCCGGCCCGCATATAAATAATTCATCTGTTTTATGTGGTGCACTGGTGTACAGGAACTAACTGATTGAAATCTCACCGTGAAGGAAAACTATTTAAATTCATATGTATAGTAAACTGTAGTAAAGTACTTGTAAGTGATATAGAGAAGGACCGTCAACGTTGTGGAGAAAAACGGTGATGGTGGTGAGGATGATGACAATGACAGCTTTTAATGATGATAATGGTGATGGTTATGGTTATGGTGGATGATGCGGATGGTGTCCGTGGTGATAACGGTGATGGAGGCAGTTATGGTGAAGATGGTGATAACGGTGATGGTGGCAGTTATGGTGAAGATGGTGATAACGGTGATGGTGGCAGTTATGGTGTAGGTGGTGATAAATGTTGTGGTGACAGTGGTGATAACGGTGATGGTGGCAGTTATGATGAAGATGGCGATAACGGTGATGGTGGTAGTTATGGTGAAGATGATGATAACGGTGATGGAGGCAGTTATGGTGTAGGTGGTGATAATGTTATGGTGGCAGTTATGGTGTAGGTGGTGATAAATGTTATGGTGGCAGTGGTGATAAAGGTGATGGTGGCAGTTATGGTGAAGATGGTGAAAACGGTGATGGTGGCAGTTATGGTGAAGATGGTGATAACGGTGATGGTGGCAGTTATGATGAAGATGGCGATAACGGTGATGGTGGTAGTTATGGTGAAGATGGTGATAACGGTGATGGAGGCAGTTATGGTGTAGGTGGTGATAATGTTATGGTGGCAGTTATGGTGTAGGTGGTGATAAATGTTATGGTGGCAGTTATGGTGAAGATGGTGAAAACGGTGATGGTGGCAGTTATGGTGAAGATGGTGATTACGGTGATGGTGGCAGTTATGGTGAAGATGGTGATAACGGTGATGGTGGCAGTTATGGTGACGATGGTGATAACGGTGATGGTGGCAGTTATGGTGAAGATGGTGATAACGGTGATGGTGGCAGTTATGGTGAAGATGATGATAACGGTGATGGTGGCAGTTATGGTGAAGACGGTGATAACGGTGATGGTGGCAGTTATAATGACGGTGGTGGTAATGGTGGCAGTGGTAAATGTGATGGTAACGGTAATGGTGGCAATTATGGTGAAGGTGGTGGTAACATTAGAAATAAATCGGACTTGGACAAAATATTTTAAACTTATACTCTAGGTGTGGACGGGTCGTAGTAGGCTATATGGGGTCGTGATCGATATTACGTTGATTAGATAACTGTAGGTTTTCAGTTTTGTATTCTTCAAGTTAATTTTTTGACTTCGTTAGATGTTTTGAACACTTTGAGTGTGCCTTTCTTCTCACAGGCTCGATTGATCTGATACAGAAGTTGGACATACCACGTCTATCTGAACGAACGGTTGGTATTTGTAATAACAGGACCTCAACCAGGAGCATGGGGCAAGTGACCCACAGAATGGTGGACACAGCTTATAAAATTACATCCTCTCAACAACTTAGCAGAGAAACTGCAGATCTTTTCTCGGGTAACAGTTTTTTACTAAATATCTCATCCGGTTTTGAAAGAAATTCTTGCATTGTTTTACTAAATGCTTTATTCTACGGGTACAGTGTTTTGGATTCCGTTTTGCTTGAGCGATTAAAAAACATAGGGGGTAGCGTTGTCTTAGTCTGCACACTCTAAAATATATATGTTAAGCGACCAGGATTACGTTTAAGCAAAGTATGTACAATCGTGGCTCGGTGTTTTCAGCAGAAGCTTGGTAACTATATTATTAGAAGTCAGTTTGGTGGCAAGTTTTGACCCAGTTACTTTAGAGGATTGGAGTACAGTGGTGGCACATACTGTGAACAATTCGTTCAATTGGAAGTGTGTACAGCTGCGAGCAGATACTGGTGTCTATAACCCTGAATGAAGATTGTAATCATTGTCTGACTGATTGTGAAATATTTCGAATATAGACTTTTCGCATATAGGCCTACTTTGTGCAAAACTTGATCTAATGAAACACATTTTGAATTCCATTCTAAATTGTGTTTATATAAATGTCTTTTAATTTTACAGGTACTCTTCCAGAAGATTTTTCCATCATTTTAACACTTAAATCAACATCAAGAAGGGCTACGCTATTTACCCTTCATGGTGAGGGTTCTGCACAACTCACAGTACATGTTGGCAAGAAAACCACCTTGCAATATACTGATAATTTAGGCAAGCCCGGTGCAGATGGAAGTCCTAAATTTTCAGAATTTAATCTTAACGATGACAAGTAAGTACTTGGAATTTGGATAATAAATGAATGAATAAATGAATTAATTAATTACTGACTCAATTAACTAATTAATTATAAATAGTTTTTCTTGTAAGTTATCAGTCCTAATTTAAGTTTCATTGAAATGGAGGGAGAGACCGAAAGAGACAGAGACAATGTGGTCTCTTATATCCCTGTAGAAATACTTAACTTAACCCACACATTTCGTGCCAGCTAAGCTGGCAAGGATGGTTTGATGTTTGGTCATCCGGCCTTAATCTATTCATTGTATTCGCAGTGGGTAGCATTTTTCAAGTTCCAACATTATACAGACACAATATCGTCAAAGTACACGTGAGATCTTCTGGTTTGCTTATAACAGGCAATACGAAACAATTAGGCACGTATTTAATCTATATTGTGGAGTATTCAACCCTTTCTAAAGTCTCTAGATGATGAGCATACTTATCAATGTTTATGCCTAGTCCTCTTCCTCTGTCTAAGATTATTTTCAGCATGTTTCCGACACCTATTTGCCATACATCCACCATGGTTAATAAAGTCCCGAACAGCTGATCATCTTTGTGCACTAATGATAATCTCCGTATACGTATGCTGACCTAAGCAACAACTGCAACCTGCCCGAAGTCCATCTCAATTAGATTACAGGTGGTACCATGTGAAACACATTCTTGATTGGTTTTATGGCGGAGGTACTATCGACATCCGTCTGAATGACATCCTATACTTGAGTGGCTGTTTAATTCAAACATCATGAAATGGTAGATTCCTAGTCAGGGTTGATCTTGTCGCTCGTGGTTAATAACATACCAGTATCGTTGAGTGGTTGTGTAATTTAGTCATTATGAAATGGTAGATTCCTAGTCAGGGTTGATCTTGTCGCTCTTGTTAATAACATACCAGTATCGTTGAGTGGCTGTGTAATTTAGTCATTATGAAATGGTAGATTCCTAGTCAGGGTTGATCTTGTCGCTCGCGGTTAATAACATACCAGTATCGTTGAGTGGCTGTTTAATTCAAACATCATGAAAAGATAGATCCATAGTAAGGCTTGATCTTGTCGCTCTTGTTAATAACAAACCAGTATAGTTGAGTGGCTGTGTAATTTAGTGATTATGAAATGGTAGATTCCTAGTCAGGGTTGATCTTGTCGCTCTTGTTAATAACAAACCAGTATAGTTGAGTGGCTGTGTAATTTAGTCATTATGAAATGGTAGATTCCTAGTCAGGGTTGATCTTGTCGCTCTTGT
>JAIPMN010002927.1:26042-40085 GCA_020650975.1 Apostichopus californicus | reverse complement strand
GGTTTTCTATTGTTCCTCTGAAGTTGAAAACTGAGCGAAAGAAGTGTCGTACGAGTGCGCTAGACGCATCTTGCCAGTGATACGTGATTTCAAAGCAGTCAAATCAAACCTTTGTTTGTCATCTTGATTTTTTTTTGGTTTATAAGGTTCTAATTCTTGACAAAATTGTTCTACTGAAAGTTGGGGAGGTAAGGGGTTGGGGATTGGGGGGCTGTGTTGTATTATGCATCACAACACATCGCTTCTATCGCTTCTATTTCTTAGCATACAACTTCCGAGGAACAATAGAAAACCGAAAACTTTTTTGTAGAACAAATGTGTGAGAATGCTTTGTTTTGCATAAATGTTTTTCGGTTTTCTATTGTTCCTCGGAAGTTGTATGCTAAGAAATAGAAGCGACAAAAGAGGGCGCTCGACGCATCTTGCTAGTGATACGTGATTTCAAAGCAGTCAAATCAAACCTTTGTTATTCATAAATGTTTTCCGGTTTTGTGTTGTTCCTCGGAAGTTGCATGCTAAGCGATAGAAGTGTTCAATGTTTTAATCGTAATTCTTTCTTCAAAAATGGAATGGAGGGTGATAAAATACTGCCCGATACTGTTGTTTTATCTGGTTGTTGTATATTAATAGTTTTCAACCCCAACCGCGCCGCGAAATGAGCTAAGCAGATTCAGGAAACGTTGCCTTGACCACTACTTTAGCAACTAAGCAATCAAAAGAATTTAGATCTTTTTTAAGAAAAATATTGATTGGTTTTCTGGGACCTATTTGTTTACTTGGACCCTTTCATATACTGGGACCTCATTTCTTGATGACGAAAGCAACGTTGTACTTCCAAGAATGTCTCAAGTTCAGTGGTACAGCAAAATGCAGAAAGTTGTGGTATCTATTATTTATGTTATATTTAAAAAAAAACTGTTCCTTGAAAGAAACAAGTGTTTCTTCTTCTTCAGATGTTGAAATTTAATTCCTAATTGGGCTGATATTCCTTGTTTGTCTGCATGAATGTATTCTTTACAACAACACATTCCTAGCAAACTAGGAATATTTTAACGAAATACGTCTTTGAAATAAATTGCTTTACACTCTTTCTACCTCATTCTGGTGGGTTTTTTTTGGGGGGTGGGGGTGGGGTAATTGTCTTGATTTTAACCATATTGGTTGAATTTTGTCAACTAGAAAATAAAATTACCGAAGAATCAGAAAAAACTATCCTGTGTACGTACGCTTTTGAATGTGTTTTTGTGTTCTCATGACTCCATTTTGCACTGCAGTTCTGTCATTTAAATACCTTTCAATGTAGGAAAGAATAAAGGTAGGGATGATGGGAGTGGGAGGGGGGGGGGTTGGTGGGAGTTTGGCAAAAGACAGATCCCCACATGCTACTGGATCAATGCACACACCCTTTATGCACACAATATGTATTGTTCCAGCAGGTTGTCCTCCCTCCCCCCCCCCCCCCCATTGCTTGAAGTTACGACGCCAAAATGACGATAGACATCAATATCACTTTAGTCTCAGTCTGACGAATGTCTCCTGCAAATAGTCAGTATGTAATGAAATATCATAAACTCCACCAATATGATGACCCTTTGTATGGTTTCTCATTTCAAATATATTTCTCAAATAACAAGACTCCAGCAGTGCATCACTCAACTGTTGTCATGATTCTGTTGCAGTACTTCATTTTACTCTTTAACAAACTTAGAACGTATTAAATGTAATTGAGATACAAATCGAGGGGGTACGAGATAGATTGCCGTTCAAACATATCACTACTGGTTTTAATACATGCCAGGGTAAAAGGTAGTCATGCTCAGTCTATTGTAACACACACATTTGGAGATATGAGGGAGTCTCTCTTTTGACAAGAGTTTTCATCTTTGGCATGAAACCTGGACGGCTTGCCCACTCTACCCTTAAGTCGTCAGTATTGCCAACAAATATGCTAAATAAAGTCAAATAATGGTCACCCATATTCAAACCTCAAAACACATCTCCTGACAACTCCTCATCTAATTTAAGACTCCTGAAATGTCCAGGGATAGTATTGGCATGTCAGAGCCCCCGGGAAATTAATCCTTTTTCAAACCTTCGGTAATGATTTATAATGGACCCACACTTTGGTGGCAATACTGATGACGACGTCTAAGAAAGTATATTGTGGAGTAAGGTTAACTACAGAGAAAGATTACCTATTTCAAGCATCTCCTCTTATGGATTAGTCAAAAATATATAAATTATTAACATCAAGTATGAATTCATCCAAGCAAGACTCAGTTACATCTTTGAAAAGCCCAAAAAAATAATAATAATAACAATATTTTATCAAACTTTTCCTAAAACTGATGTGGAATTAGTTATTATCCTTTATCTCTCTATCAAGGAAATCGAGAAGACAATTGTTGTGAATCGTTGACAATTATTATGAATTCATCCTTGGCTGTGAATGTCTCCCCCTAATATTCTTTTTTTGATTTCTTCCTCCTCCACATTCCCTACCCATTCCCCTACTAAAACATTCACACATTGAAAAGTGAATCTTCCACATAACATATCAGAAAGAAACGACTCGGTCATTACATTTTATAATTTTGCTTTACTGGTTAAAGAATTTTACTCTTATTACAGGAAATACTGTAACTGTGTTCAGAATATTAGAAGAATATCCAAAGAGAGACATTCATTTAAAAATAGTTTGTATCATTTTGTACTTGACATCTCAAAGATCAATATTAAAGTGGATATGCAATGCTTAATATTCTAGCAAGTGGAAACATTCTTTGTATCACTTCATATTACAAATGCCTAATAGCAGTCTTATAATAGATGTTACATCTTTAATCATGCAAAAATTCTTGCTTTTCAAACAAATGAACACTTCCCAAATTAAATTAATACCATTCATTCCTGCGAGTCAATTTAAATCAATTGTGCTTAAATTTGTATTGTAAAAACTGTAACAAATGGTATTGAATACAAATTAGCTACTGTCAACCAGTAGCATTACAATTTTGTCTGTTAACATTTCACCTGCTGCAGGGGTTATCAACAGGCAGCCTGAGGGCAAAATCCAGGCTGCAAGAGATAACCAGTCCAGCCTGTGAATAAAATCAGACCCAAACTTGTACTAATTAGACATGCGGACCCCCTAAGATGCTAGGCTTCAGCTACCTACTGGCTCACACACACCGGGTACCCATACCTCACAAGTGAAATCAAAATTTATTAGAAATGAAGAATAAGTAAACAAAACCAAAAGTTGTGCTTTCATTTACAACGATGTTGCTACTGGCATACTGTACCAGCCAATCAAACGTTCCATGTTTGCTTCTCTAGCAATGTTAACATGCACCTATTCCAACTTTTGAAGATGAGCTAGGCTCGCAGTGCCATCCATACACAAGGATTTTATCACATTGAAGTATCATTCACATTACTATCACAGTAACGTATCAATGTAAGAGTATCCCATAGAGAGCATGCTGTTCCATGAACAAAAGGACAAGTTTCCTACGCATATATCCTGCACAGCGAAGAACAGTTTCTATGGATATGTCATGGCAAGGGTGTGGATGATTAAGTGTAGGTTCACATTACTATCACAGTAATGTATAAATGTAAGAGTATCCCATAGAGAGTGCTGTTCCATGAACAAAAGGACAAGCTTCCTACGCATACATCCTGCACAGAGAAGAACAGTTTCTATGGATATGTCCTAGCCAGGTATGGATGATTAAGTGTAGGTTCACATTACTATCACAGTAATGTATAAATGTAAGAGAGTATCCCATAGAGAGTGCTGTTCCATGAACAAAAGGACAAGCTTCCTACGCATACATCCTGCACAGAGGAGAACAGTTTCTATGGATGTCCTAGTGAGGGTGTGGGTGTCTATTCCATTAGGTCGGATTTATATCCTCTAATGTATTCGACAGTATGCCTCATGAATATGCATTTAATCCTAATCTTTACTTCAGTAAGGGACTTTCAAATGTTTGCAACTCAACCCTAAAGCACTCTGATATAACATACCAGACCATTTTAACTCCAAAGACAGTGATTCCAAAAGGTACAACTGTAACAAAAATCTTTCCAAGATGTATTCAAAGAAAGAAAACCTATTCCTCTTAACGCCCTTGTACTAACAATGGTAAACAAACAACAGCTTTACTATCAATTTTATGACTGGCAATATTAAAACCATTAGACAAACTAATTCAACCCTTATTGATGCCCATCAAAACTTGTCTCCTCCCAACAATACAAAATTCAAGCTTGAGAGCAGCATTTATTGAGAAAAGAATGGAAGAAAGAAATTTAATTTTGTCCGATGTCTATGATGATTATTTGCATGCACGCCTTGAGATTTGGATACCACAAGTATGTTAGGCAGGCGTGAGCTTTACGATTTACCTATAAATCAAGAACTTCAGCGTATCGATTTAAAATAGCACATTCAATACAGGACCAGGGTACAGTGGTAATGTCCCTTTACCATATCTTGGGGTAGGTAAACAAATATGAAACTGAAAGGGTTAATGATCAAATGAAGAGAATAAATAATTCAAGAGTAATAAATCCTTGTGTTGCTCGAAACCTCTCTGTCTCTCTCCCTCTCTCACAAGCTATCGTGAAAGAGGTGAGAGGATTCCCTTACACAACGGTAGCGTCAGAAGCAGCAGTTCAATGTGAGAGCAGTTTCCGACGGCAAAAAATAACACCTTCATCCAATCTGAGGGAGGAACACTCCGACGAAGCTATTGCAACCAGACAAACAGTTTGATCCAGCATCTATTGGTCGACCTTGCAGGTCAGAGGTCGGTTTTTGAACCAGACCTGTTGATAAGCCTATATGCTACGTATGCACCGATAGCAGATACCACGACTCCTACACCGACGAATAACCAAAGGTTCTTGCTCTCTTCTGGCATTCCCTTCAGATGGCTGAAATAAAGACAATAAAAAGAAAAGACTCTTGGTTTGGTTTAACAGTTTTTTTTCTTTTAAACTTCTTGTTAAAAAAAATAGCATTAATCAGTCAATTTATCAGGTACTGTAAACAAACTGTAACTTCCAACTCTTTGAAATGTATGAGTATCTCACCGTGTATAACAAGCCAATGTAGAGAGCAGTTAATACAAAGTCACATTGTAATGCACCAGCAGTGGGTACAACAAATACTACACACCTTGATTTACCTTGTCGGGATTAGCTGGTATTAGGTTGGTTAGAGAGCAGGGTACATACATAGTAGTAGTGAGAAGGTATATTTTAGTATTGAGTAACAATGTTATACACTCTTGTGGATGACAAAGTTCTGTTAGCCATTTTAAACTTGTGAGTAATGTCATTGCCATAGAATCAATACTTTGTAACTATGGGAACAAATGTGATGTCTCTGCTATTGCAGGTGTTCACTTAAAAACGTAGAACCAATGAAGTGGATAATAAAGTTTGGTAATTAATGATAACATCTGTGGATTAAATATGTGTACTACTACTGTATACTGATGTATCAGCATCATGTAAAATCATGGTTAACTGTACAGCTTGTAAGATCCTGTTAATAGACTGATTGCTCCTGTTTATACATTCAATGTATCATGTTTCCTGATGAGGAATGAGTCTACTGTATATTACCCATCAGCCTGGGAGAGGAACCCATCACTACCTAGAATCTACCTAGATATACATGTATGATTACTACAAGATGCAATGTCAGTTGGGACTGATAGAGTCAGGATAGTCATACTACTTGTACTGTCAGTATGAGGTGCTCTGAAGCAAGAGTTGAGAGGACAGTATATAGAAAGGGAAAAACAATTGTCCCAACTGGGTGGAGAATTAGCCTTAATCTACTCCTATTAAAGTTATCAATTAAACATTATTATTCCAATCTCTCAGTATAATTCATGGATTAATTAGAAGGATTACCTGCAGCTCTATGTACAGTAAATAACAATTATGTGTCCTTTAAGCTTTCAATACATCTCTAGGAGACATGGCAAGAACTGTATATAACACACAGAACAATCAGCCATCCCTCTTCATCCCTGTAGAATCAGAAGGGATATCATAGGAAAACTCTGTTCTAAACAATAGCCACATTATCTGCCTGCACAGATTGACAAAATAGCAACAACTTTAACAATACACGAAAAGCCAAGCTACAAGAACCAACAAATATTTCATTTGCAGTATTGAAGAGATTTGAAGTTTATCATAGCGCCAAATCTAAACATCCAAGACATTCTGGTTGATGTAAAATACAGTGTTTTGAGGAATGTGATACAGTACAATTTCTCAGAAGAATTTGCAATGATTTTACAGTAAAATGGCAAGCAATAGTCCAATGAATAGTACAATAGGCCTTAATGTGTACAACAAGATATTTCATAATTTTGTTATCAGAATTCACTGACATCAAACTTTGCTGCACTGATAAATAAGATTGGCATACTTTGACATGATTCTGGGTTGAATTTTTCCAGCTATTAAGTATGGAAGAGATTACCTGACAGCCTGTATACAGACATTTCATAAACCACTTGGTTTTCCTTTGATCAGTAATTTCTGGGGCCAATTTATATATTAGTTCTCAAGCTTAATCTGTGTACATGACATCAACAACAATTTGAGTTTGTAATCTTGTCTGTTGGCATACATTGATTTATGACACTTATTATCAATTCCCAAAAGAGCACATCACAACACAACAAACCAAAGTCAAATCAGAGCAAAGCTTCATGATTTCTTACTTTAATCTGCAAGTTTCTGATATGCAAAGCAAAACATCAAAAGCAGCAACCCTTCAGAAATTTTAGACCGTTTGAAATTGTTGTCAAGAGATTGAAAACTGAATAAGAATAATCAAACCAGTTAATCTAATGGGTTGATAATAGTTTCAGGCCTCAAAATTCAGACTTAGCCTTCTTACTGGGTTTTTTCCACTTTGCCAGTGACGATAAAAAAGGGGCAACATCGGCATTGATTTACCTTAGAACACACCTAAGCCTTGTATTATCACTGTTTATCATAATCAGCAAATATTATTCAGCTGCTCTCACAAGCCTGTACAGTAACTGATGTTTGCTGTAATTCAGGAAAATGCAAGTGGTTACTTGATTTTAGCCAGTGGATTTTTTCAAGCAGTTTCATTTTTTAGAAAGTGGCTGGAATTGTGAAATGAAAATTCCAGGCCTGAATATGTTAATATTTTCAGTACAACCCTAATAATCACAGCACTGTTTCACTTTTATTCAAGATGTATTTGCCTTTTATTCAAATTGAGAGATTATTAGAGATTTCGAGAAGTTAGTTCAAAGCATTGCGTACGACAAGCAATATTCAAATCACAAACAGTAAATTTTGAAGCTTTGAAATTGTATGTACCATTCATCTGTTTGGTCAATCCACACCAGGTTAACAGAAACTTGGGCAATTCAGTGGGATGGATACCTTTGCTGTATCTTTAAACCAGCTTTACCAACATGAAACATGCTTTCCGGTAAAGTACCGAAACTTGTCATCAATATGGACAACATAAGCTATTTCTACAAGTTCTGATAAACTAAAGCTGTGTAAAAGCTGCTGATTTTGGTTTCTTGGTTTTGATACCATCAGCCACAAAAGGATCAGTTTCCCTATCTTTTCTCTTTATTCTTTTGGACTACTTTCTTCTTTTTGGACATCTGTGGAAACCTATCTTATCAATTATATCCAGTTCTGAACGGTAGAAGGTTTGAGCAATTGATTGATTTGATGTGTGAACCCATTTATTTCTCTATACTGGCATTCCATCTGACGGTCTATAAAATACACTGCTTTATTTGATCAGAGCAGTATTTTAATTGACATGATAATATAAGTATTAGTCACCAACTACAATTTAGTCTACAATTTAGTAAATTTATGCACAACATGCATCATCATTGCAAAGCTGGTACTCAAATCGTTTTTATTGTAAGAGAGGAGGATGGTGATGGGGGAGGGGAGGGGGGGGAGAGGGGGATATGAAAAAAACAAGATAAATATTACTTTCTTTGGGTTTTTTTTTGGGGGGGGGGCATATAACAAATGGAATGCACTGCAAACAAAAGTGACATTTAAAGGGCTCCAAAGGCACATAAACATGTGAAGTCTGAGATGTCACAGCCCTCCTCATATTTCATACTTAATAAGCCTTGTTGGCATTTAGAAGCAACCTTTAGCTAATTTGATTTATTAAACCATGATAGCCTTCATATCCTTAAACAAAGTTCCCCAGACAGTCTTGCCACCCCAATATCAGGCATAAAGAATGAGAGGATGTTATTCTTTCCAGGCTTGGATATCGGAGAACGTTAAGTATTTAAAGAATCCGCAACATAGAGTAGCACTTCACAATAAAAAAACAATCTTTGATAAGTAAGGATTTAATGCACTATTATCACATTCTTTACATTACCTCCCTTACTGAGAACACACATACTGGTTGACGAGAGGGCAAGAGGGGGAGGGAGAGGGAGAGGGGCGGGCACATGGGAAAATAAAAGGACAAGTAAACAGCCAAACTGATGCAGAAATACTAAACAGTTTCACTAGTAGTACTAGGTAGGTCATGCAAACTGAAGTCACTCGATAACACCAAAGACTAAAGGTCAGGGGTGACAACACATGCAGAGACAACAACGAGCCAGCTGACAGTAAAAGATCTAAAACCTGAAGCCTGGAGAAGATGCCAGGAGTCTGTCCCTGACCCAGACAGCCGCAGGGTGGTCCACCAGCACCCCCTTAGCTACACTGTACATGAGAACAGAGAGTCAACTAATGAATATTCATAGGGACAACAATAGGACTGATTAACTCATTAATTTAATTAGTAGTCTCTTAGTAACATCTAAACATTAAACAGCTGCTGTTTTGGTATTTTTCCCTAATGTTCCATGTCTTTTTTTACAGTTTTGACCAAAAAACTGTAAATGTTTGTTGCAGACTTGCATAATGAATTATTGACTAATGTAGTTAATTGTTGTGGTATTTTCAATGTACTTTCAATGCTGACTACAGTATAAGCATACAAAATTAAACAGCAACACTGCTTTTGGGTTTGACTGATATTTGTAGCCTACACTGCCACAGGAAGATGGTAGTTTTATTCATTGGCAATGTTTGCATCACCTGAAAAGTTAATACCACAATCACATTCTTTTTCATATCCCGTCTCTTAATTTCAGTCACAACTGAGAAGGTTCCGTCGTGAGTAGCGGATTGAACGTTGTCACTTGATTTAGACGGACTAGCTTGAATGAAATGTTGAATTTGGGTGGATTGTTAAAGAAGAATCTTTCAAATAAGAATTACTTGCGTGTCTTGGCCCACTCAGACAGTACAAGACGTAGTCGTTACTGCTTATTGATGCTCAACCAAATGACTGCTGGCAACAATGTCCGATGATAAAGACTCACCAAGACAACTACAGACACTGGGACTTTAATATGAGAGACTTACAAACACTGGAGCAAACATAATGCAATGTATGGAATTCATTGAAAATAGTAAATATTCACTGGTAATGATGTATTAAGATGGTGTGTGACTTTATAGTGAATAGGGAAGAAAACAATATGGAAAAACCTCAGTGATTAGTGCAATTAAAGTACAGTTGAATGAAAACTTTATATGAAGCTTTTCAGTGGTATTAATAATAGCACAATATGATCTGCAAACACTCAAGAATAATTCATAATCTAGAGTGCAGCAGTATGGTTGGATTAGATTGGATTTAATTACTGAAGTACTAGAAACTATTTGACCTAGACTGCAATATGAAAACTTTAACAGTTTTTTTTTTTAGATTTTTATAGTTTAAGAATTCATTGCAATTAAGCCAGCATGTGCTGTGTGCGTTGTTTGTCGCCCTCTCAACTGAGATATAATATTTGACAGACAAATGTAACCAAGAAGCAATGGCAGGAAGAAGAGCAAATGAGATTATCTTGGGCAGGGATGTGCTCAGGAAAATTTGAGTGCCAGGCAGATTGTGCGGTGGTGTGATCCACACCCTGGGAGAGGTATCTCATGGGTGGGGTATCCCCTCCCCACTGGACAAATTTTGAACATGAAGTATGCTTAGGTGGTGCTATTTTTCCTATTCTGTGCCATATAGTCTCCCAAATTTTGGTTATGGTGTCAAAAAGTGCCGGGTGGAAATGTTTAAAATACTGTTTGTGCTGGGAGGCAGTCAGAACTGTTGGGCGCAGCCGCCCAGTGCCGCCCAGTGTGAGCACATCACTGCTTGGGTTATGGTAAACTGAGAGGTTACGTATTCTGTCGATGTCTTTGTTGTTGTTGTTTTAAAAAATAAAATTGTGCGAAATGTGCGAGCAGAAGACACAGAGCAGGCTCAAAGGGAGCTGGCTAGATGGCTATAAGGAAGGTAAGCCAGTAAAGGATGCAAAGAAACTAAAGATATTAATGACAGAAAATAGAATCAAGAATTTAAACGCAAGAAGACTAAAGTAAACATGTGCAACAGCTCAACTCAAATGTGCACAAAAGCCACGAGGAGAGAATACGTGGAATATAGACATGCTGATCAAGTGCACGGTGAAGTCAATCATATCAATCATTCTGGTATTTTCAATTAATGTTTAGCAACTGGATAAAATATGGTGATGTTTGCTATCGGTTCACTTTAATGTGGCTATTAACATGTCAGTTATGGAACTTACAACTGTATTATACACTTTGTAGAAATCTGTGAGCTCTCTTTCAGTTTCTGACAATGTTGTGTTTCTTTCAGACTTAAAAGTAATATGCCAGTGGTAGGATAATAACTGGTTCTAAAGTAGAGCTGCATTATTTCTCCATCAATTAATAAAACTTTAGCATTCTTGTAGGATTAACGATACAAAGCTTTCAATGTGTGAGTTAAAGTTTATGAGTATGTTTTGCAAACACAGAGAGTCTGATATGATCATTTAGAGAAAGACAAAAATAAAAAAGCTAAGTTGTTATAATTTAAAGTAGGGCAATCTAAAGGTAACAGTGACATGTTTGAAATATTGTTTTCACTTGCACAAACCATACTGTGTTTCATCAAATGTTCCTAATTTCCAGAAACAACTCATATAACAAATTTATGAAACCTTAAATTTTGCAAAGCAGCCACTGTCATAACACCAGTCTTTCAAAAAAATGGTTCAAACAAGAATTTATCTCTAATTTTGGAACAGTTATTTGCAAGAAGATTTTCATATAATTTTTTTATTTTTTCTTCAAAATAAATGAAACAGTCTACACTGGCAAATCTACTCCACAAAACCACCTCCACCCTCCCCCTCCAATGTCAAAAATAACAGTACAGATTGTCTATCTGCCAAAAAAAATTCCTTATTTAGAATTTGTATCAATTGAGGTATTACAGTGACCAGTATCAGTAGTGTAGTATCACTATGTAGTGTAGTATCACTAGTGACCAGTATCAGTGTCATCAATGCTAGTAGTTTATCACAGCAGTATGATTCTTTACGATACTGCTGATTGCTTCAATCTCAGATTGTCTCTGATTAGGATCCTGCTACGACTGAAACTTTGAACATTCCAACTAAAAATAAGCAAATAATTTTATCAAGTTGTCACACCTTCACACAGTCAACTGAAAACTTAATCCAGATGTTTCAATACCTAGTAGAGATACACGATGACTAGAAACAGAGCAGACAGCATCAGACTACAATGTAATACTTACGGATAAGCTGCGACCGTGGCTAACTTGACGTAAATATCCCTGCTGGGTCTGCCTTCGCTGGTAAAGGTCTGAGGAGGGGGCAAGCGATACTGGCTGCAGAAGGCAGCTGGTTGAACCATATAATCCTGCTTGGCAGGGTGTTTGTCACTCTTACCAGCTACCAGAAGACATGGGGTGTTACTCTTTTCAAAATGGAGCTGGTGAAAAGGAGAAATAGTCCATGAAATCATAGTATATAATTAATGTATAAAAATCAAGAACAGAAAACCGAAAACTTTTTGACTATAACAAGATTGGAACCAGTGATCTCAGGGTTATTAGATCTGTACTGTACAGAATGAGCTAGCTAGCCCTTTGTTGATGGCAATTTCCATACAACCATTATTCTGGTAGGGGGTGGGGGAGGGCGGGAGGGAGGGAGGGTAAGGGTGTCAGTCCAGAGTTGCCGTACCTTGCGCACTATGACATAACCAGGAATCCCACCCATTTTCAGTCAGTACAACCAAATATTCAAACTTCAGATACAATCAATGTATAAAACAGTGCAAGTATGGTCAAAAGAATGCAGTGTAACAAACTCTGACACCTACTGCCTTTATACTGTTACTACTATGCATATATATACCAGGAGTATCGGAAAAGCAGTACTTTAGAACAGAATTCAGATATGTACATTCAGCCAGCCGCACAGTCTGCCTGAGTGCCACACGACTCAACTTGTTTGTAGTAACATGAAAAATTGTGAATAGCCATGTGCTGTCTTAGATCACAAATGATCAAGATCTCACCAGTTTTAAGGTGTATCAGACTTAGTATAGGAAACTTAAAATGTAGCGTGTTAGTCTGGCAGTTAGCAGGGTTGGGAGGGGGGGTGGGGTTCATGTGTGCAGCCAGGCTGCAAAGGACATCATTAGTGCTCTGCAGTTTCAAAAACATTAGGCACAGCAGCTGCTCTGTCAAGATAATCTCTATGGTTTGATGTTGATTCAGCTTTGCTGCAGGGAATTTTAAAGCAGCTTTATACCTTTGACATGGTGTCATATATAGAAAAGTACCAAATTGTCAGAATCAACCCCAGAAATCTGCTTTAATGGTAGACATACTTAATGAGGAGAAATATTATAATATCATAGCAACGATGATACAAACCTTATACATCCTTGCACAGTATTCAAATGTTCTGGGATCTGAGATGTCATACATAAGACAAACAACGTCGCACTCCAGATCTTCTGAAGTCAACTCGTCAGTTAAACCGACATCAATCTCATGGAGCTTGGGATAAAAAAGCAAACGGTACGAGTGATGGAATCAAAATAACTTGTGTACACAGGAGATGAATGGAGAACAAAAATGCTGACAGTTGTTAGTCAATTAAATGTCAACTAACATACAAAGATCTTAATGAGCTCAATGGCTCAAGGAACAGGTGTAAGGCTGCACTAAGAAAGTACCACAAACTTGACTTGTAAAACAACACAAAATTGAGGATTTGATCGTTAGATCCAAAATGAACATACCAAGTGAGAAGAAGCATTTCTTTTTATTTCTCTAGAAATTTATGCCTCCACTCAATGTAAATGTATGAAAATAACTACCTAGAATAATTTCTACTTGTGAAACAAAGTGGTAATTAGCATGCAAGCTGGTTTGACTATGGACTTGATGTTAAAAACAAAAGAAAGAAATAAGTTAATTGATCTCCAAAACTGTAGATAAATTGTTACATGTCTGGAAAATCTTGTGACCCACCAGAATGTTTTCACAATCCACTTTTGTGCCCTTTTGACCCATAGTTTGTGACACTTCACCCTAACCTACTAGGCCATGGACACTGTATGTTATGTTCGGTCTTTTGAAACCACTAAAGGTAGATATTTCTGCTTACCAGTAGATATTTTTCTTGTCCATAAACCTGTACGGTATTGACAGCATACATAGAGAGATTGTCAGAATTGATGACAGGATTGTCGGGCATCCTATCAACAAATGCCTGAAGAAAAGCTGTCTTCCCAGCCCCACGGGGGCCAATCACGTTACACTGGAAGGTATTTCTAGAGGTCTGTCGCTTTTGTAAGTCAATCTTTTTATCTCTAGTTACTGTGAATAGGAGATGGAAGCAACAAAAAAAGTTACCAAATTGGTCTTAAACTACAAACATTCTAAATTTGTAAAACTTCTTGCTTAAAAATGCAACAGGGCTAACATTCTTTAAGGCCATATTTGTAGCAAACCTACTAAGTACTTAAAATAAAATTGCAAATTGTAAAGCTAGGTAACCCCCCCCCCTCCACCCCCCCCCCCTTCTT
>JAIPMN010002927.1:0-26032 GCA_020650975.1 Apostichopus californicus | reverse complement strand
CCCCCCCCCCTCCACCCCCCCCCCCTTCTTCCTTCATGTTTCTTTCACCAAGTTTACAATAATTAGAAGAGAAATACTAAATCTATTCCTCTACACATCGTTTGCTAAAGACATCCTTTCAAGTTAATGTAAATGAACAATATATCGTACAACTTTCACGATGTTCTCTATTTATTAAGACCAAAATGTTTGAACTACTGAATCTCATGAAGTAGCAGATTCTTATAGGAGATTATTATCGCAGGATATCCATAAATTTTACCCGCTTGTGACAAAAGACTGCTTCACAACTGATTTATCACCACTGTGAGTAGCTACATTACTAAACAATTTGAGGTTCCATCCTGGACAAGATTCAATATCTCAACACCCTAAGACTATAAATCTGAGACATTCAATGTTAATCACAGGACAAAGAGAGTCCCTGTGCATTATCAAACTGTAACAGCAATCACATTAGTCGACAGGTCTTCTTGAGCGACTCACCGATTATTGCCGACAATTGATTCTCGTGGTCAGCCATGACGTATCTGTAGCCAAAGTAAGCCAAGAGCTCCAAGGTACGAGAAACGTCCAACAGGGTCGTTAATCTAAGAAAATCAAGAAAACAGATCAAGTGTGCTGTCCAAAACACGGCAGATTTAATGCCCAAGGTTTATATCAAAAAGAAACTAAGGCAGAGAAATGGGACAATTTACAACAGGTTCCATCCGTGAACATTAGTGCGACCTTTTGCATCAAAGGAAGAGTTTGCAGAACAGTATCACACGACACCTCACGGCACACAATGTATCTTTCAGCAATAATATTGAAGTCATTCAGGGTTTCAAATCACAACTAACAATAGATGGCATTTTTCTACAATACAAAATAATGTCGTATACAATAAATGATTTGTACTTTTCGTTCTACTTCAAAGGTTTCTTTTCACACAAGTAATATCACAGATTCACTATTTGAACGTTTGGTGGTCCTACAATTATTGCAGAGTAGTATTAGACATATCGAAGTCTCAACTTTAAAACTGTTAAAATTTTGCACATATTTGGAACAAACTTTCTATAACTGGAACACACAATACGATCCTGCCTGATATTATCATTGTTCTTAACTAGATTAATGAATTAGAATGAAATCATGAGATCTGCTTTAATAATAAACATGTTCTGAATGACTGAATGCTAAGAGATAGTAACATGACTTTCATTAAAGGGTGTGAAGACTCGCGCAAAAAGAAACGTCTCATGCCGGTAATCTGACCTAGTTTCGAATGAGGTGTAACAGAAGTGTTAGACACCACCATCGATCAAGAAAATACACACACAGCTTGCTACCGTTGGTAATTAGACACTAGTGTACAGTCAATACATACAGCTACGGTCAATACAACCCGGTATCACATTTCATTACTGTCTGCATTTTGTAGCGACAAGGAAAAAACTTCACTTACAAGGAACACGGTTTCGGGCTAGTTTTCAATGCCTTTAAGCTCAGCACCTTGTTACATCTATTTTCCTTTTCCCACATATAGCTGTGACAGACCTGGCAACACCCAGACCCCTACCACCACATCAAATAAAACTTACAGTTTTAAGATCCTAACCAGTTATTTTATGTTCAGCATTGTTTTCCTTGGCAGCTTTCTTGGACTTTTTCAAAAGTTTGGTACCCATTTTATGTTGGTCTCCATGAAGATTTTTGCATGAGAAATTTGGATATGCCACCATGAACGCTACATAAAACTGTGAGAGTTAGCAGGTATGCCATTATGTAATACAATCCAGTCCACACCTACAGATATTCACACGTGGTACTTACGTCCACTGAGCAAGGTAGCCTTGAAGGGTGATCCACCCCCTCTCGTTGGTTAACACCGTCATATTGACATCGGGACCCCAAGGCATCATGGGACAGGTTTGAAAAAGGTTCTGCAATTCTGCTGGGGATAGAGCTCCATCTTTATCCTAGAGAGAAAGCAAAGTATCGTACACTTAATAGAACTGGGTACACTGATATACAATAGAGAAACACCCCATACATCTGAAGTGTGTGACAAAACAGAAGGCTTTACCAGGATATCTAAGAACTATTTAACAGTTAGTCCGGAGCACTTAAAGCTCTTATAAACCTCCACCATTTAACAAAGCATCAACCAACTACAAAGAGATAAGGAGCAAATCAACTGTAGCAGTCAATAGAGGTAAGATTTGGAGCTTCTTATTTCAAAGGAAAAGCTTTCAATGAGTACAGCAAGGGGGTCAGACAGATGTAATATTTATTTTGGTTTTCGAGGAAGTGGGGTGGGGGGAGCAGTCAATAGAGGTAAGACTTGAGAGCTACTTATTCAAAGCAAATACTTACCATAAGTACAGCTAGGGGGTTAGACAGATGTAATATCTATTTTGGTTTCTGGAAGAGGAGGGTGAGGGGGGGGAGGGAGGAAGATGGAGGCATTATCACAAAAGAAATTGGACTGATCCTTTTTTAAAGATGGAAAAAAATTAGTGCCGACTCGGCAGAGAAAAACACAGAGTTTCAGTGATTGAATTACCTACCTGATCATATTTTTCAAAGTGTGATGTCAAAAACTGGTAACCTAAATGGCTAAGTTCTGTGGAGCAACCTCTACCGACTCTCAACCTTGGTCTCAAGTAATCGACAGTGAGCTTCAAATTATCATTGTAACCAAACTTTCTAAGAACAGTCCATGTGGTCTCATGTCTACCCCTCTGGATGAATAATGTGTGAAGAAATAAGAAACCTGGGAAAAGAAACAATTGAGAAAATTTAGTACTTGAACCTATTATGAAAAAGTAAACCTATTAAATATTCTGCAGCCATCAAAATTTCAAATATTTTGGATACGGAAGTCAGCATGGTTAAATTTCCTTTGCAGTTTATCTATTCTGAGGGTGAAACTTTTCCTCCAAGTTCTCATGAACTTTCCTGAGCTTTCACTTCTCTTTATATTTAATAAATGCAATCAGCCATATTAAAAGATTTTGGATATGCAATATTTTCATCCTTTCACATTAAAACCTATTCCTGGTCAACTAACATATAGCCAAGGAGAACACATATAATAATAATGGTGATTTATAATGAGCACATATCCAACCAGAAGGGTGCTCAAGGCATGGAAGAGAAAGAGAGAAAAGAAAGCAAAACAAAAAAACAAAAAAGGCCACTAAAGCAGCAACGAAACTTTGAGAAAATAATTGCCACCAAAACAGAAAGTTAAAGCAGAAAACTACTGGTTTTGCCAGCAATCAAGAAGACACTTCGTGAAGGAATTATCACAGGAAACTTTATTTTGAAGGAGATGTTTAATTTGACATCAATTTAACAATAGAGACCAACCACTGATTAAATATTTCTTTGAACATAATTTCTACTCACTCAAAATCTCAGGTTTTAATACCACAAGAGTAATGCTTCAGGTCTAAATAGTTTTTAATCCTTACCAATTTGTGTGAGTCCATTATTCATTACACCCTCTGGTATATTTTTGCGCACCACCGCTTTGACGTCGTCTAGAGCCTGAGTTTGTAACGGTGCGTTGAAACATCTTCGCTGTTTTTTGAAAGAGAGAGAGAGAGATGCAAAGGACGATCTTGAGAGAAATTCGTACTTCTCCCTTTAACCATTGCATTTCATAACTTCAATGTATTTGACAGATGAGAACAGTTGTTATTGATGTCTATAAAGTTAGATAAACTAACTTTACGTAATATTACCTTTTTATAATCTCTTGTTTGTTATAACCTCTTATTGTACTTTTATAACCTCCTATTTTTTTTTATGTAACCTCCTATTGTATTTTTAATAACCCTAATTTTTTTTTTTTACTTTTTGTGTTGGTATTTTAGGATTATTTTTATTAGGTTATTATTTGTTTTACACTGTATTTATTTATTTCTTTTTTTTTTCTTCTTTTTTTTGTGAAGCGCTTTGATACTTTTTGTGATTTAGCGCTATATAAATGACATATTTATTTATTATTAATAGTAAACTAGCTTTATATTCTACATTCCACAAACAACACTTCACATACACAACACTCAGAACTTCCATCAAGTAAACACGGCATAATAAAGACAAACTCTGGAAATTGTGGTTCTGTGATGCCACCTTCTTGTATGATATTAAATACACCACAAAGACTTTGATATCTTCCAAGCAACAGAGATTTGAGGTGTAGCTGTGGAGTGACAAAGGGAGTTTGCACAAATACTGTTCTTAATCTTTATGTTATATGGTGACTAGAACATTATAACCTTATCAGAACCTTGATAAATATTGACAATTAATTTAATTTAAACAGCCCTTCTCAATAGCTAATTTTTCAGTAAGTTTTCAGACACCACTTCACCTACTTTTAAACGCGTCTAAAAATTAAAATTTGAGAATTCAACCATAATGATGTAATCATGTTGGTCTAACCTGGAAGAGGTTGAGTTCGTAGTCGTTCAACGAGCCATCGTTGTCTAAATCACAGATGGTGAATATCCTACACAGAGCTCTCTTACACTCTGGCTTCAGTTCTTTGTCTTCGGCTGAATAGAGTGGGCCAGTCGGATGCAAGACTGCCTTCTGGGCGTAATAGAAAACTTCTGAAATGTTCTTTAAGTTACGAGCTGAGCACTGTTAAACGAAGGAGAGCAAAAAAAAATTGAAAACAAAACCAATTAGAAATGAAATAGATTGTGTAGTTCATAATTCATAGCAGATAGAAGTAAGTATGAGAAAATCATATCACTGAGGCAAAATAATAGAGAGTAAGTTAAAAAATTGTCACTCTCTCAGTGTTACATCTACAAAATTTCAAGTGAAACTGAAATATGTTATCAGCATTGTGGAGGGACTTCTTTTAGATTGCCTTGGGACCTTCATAGAGACTTAGGATTTCGGCAATTTAAAAAAAAAAAACTAACAGCAATTTGGTCGAGGAGACCAACATTGGAATACCACATAGCATGTTTGAGGTTAACATGAACACAACCCCTAATCCCTTATGCCTGCCTGGTTATATCACGGTAGTCGAACACACTGACCGGGCAAACAGCTTTACGGGAACGTGAACAGAAGTAACTGTGACAAGAGTTTCTGTTCGCATGCGAGACGACTGTCATCTTACCTCAACACAAGTCTCAATTTCTGCATAGTCATTCATTATAGGCACTACAGTCTCCAGACTGTTAGCATCAGCCTGGTCCGATTTGTTCCCCACGAGGATGATCGGTGTGGTGTGATCGGCGCTCAGCGTGTTCCGGATCAGCGGCAGCCAGTACTCTGTGATGTTATCGATCGTTTCTTTGTCATTCACAGCGTAGACCACACAAATGACATCGGCCTGTGATAGAAGCACAGAAACGTATAACAGATGGGTTATTATTATTATTGTTTGGACATTTTTATTAAAAGGGAGAACCAAACTTTCATCCTTGATCATTTATGTGATAGACAAGCTACACAAGCAGCTTAGGAATATAATTATATTTCCATATAATATTATATATAATATTATATATATTATATATATAATATTATCCCCGTTGGGATATACTGCAGGTTTAATCTTCCTTCACACACACAAGGCTGAAGATTTCAGCAAGTCCGAATATGGCATCATCTGGCCATACTGTACGTGTTTCAAGTTTTAGTCATATTTCTCTTCTTATTTACAATATTTTTTCCCTGTAATAAAGGTGATCTTTGCAAATGCTGAATCTAAACAATGCTAAAGTTCTTAATATGACATAATGATGGTATTGGTTTTAGTGTCAACACTGTTAATAGTCTACCTTGAAAATATGGAAAGAAAAGTGAATGTAAAATGTATCAGGTCCTAGTGGCACTAGATGATTATCACAATTTATAAAATGACAACCCCCAGAAATGGCAATTAACATATCTGCCATTTAGTGAAATATCATCCTTATACCCATCTGCCAATCTCTCACACTGTGCAGTGTATCCTTAAGCTAGACTCGTATCTTGAAGGCCTACATTCTTCCAAGTTATAATACGCTGCATTCAGTAAATTCAGAGATCGTTGAAGGCCTACCAAGGTGGCAACAACACATTCTCTTTATTTTTCAGTTTATTTATTTCCAGTATAAATATAAATATTTATAAAAAGGACATCAAAAATTCAAAAACGACATCTGTCTCTGTCTCTTTACTTCCCAATCAAAGAATTAAACCAATCCTGATGTAACTAAAAAAGTAACCAAGAAAGACAATGATGATCAACCAAGTAGAAGCATTGTCGTGTGTTATTTATATGTAACCATGCAGAAACCAGTGCGTAAACCATCTACACTTATTTACAATGTACCCCTTTTAAGTCTGAGGTGCATAAATTACCAGCTAGTTTTGATAAGAAGGACCTTCAATCTAACGCAAACTTACCCTTTCAATTTCTTCTAAAAGAATCTCATCACTTTGATCTCTAGCTGCAAAGTAAATTAATCGAGAAAAGTTAAAAATAAAACTTGTTGAAAGATGCAAGTGCTATATAAAGATAAAAAGACTAAAATCAAGTTCTGACTGTCAGTTTCCTGAATTACAATACACACCAGTTATTGTACAGGCTTTTGGGGACAGCACAATAATAATTTGTTGATACTGAGCACTCATAAGGGGTAACAGGCTGCTTATGTTAGGTAATGAACTCACACAATGTTTTGACCGATGGTTGTTACCTTACTTACAGCATCATGTGTGTACAGTACATAACATATGTTCTTAATGCTGGTGCCTGTTTAGTTTTCTACAAGCAGATGGGAAAACCCACTGGCATTTAGCCAAAAGCCTTGAATTTTGAGGTCAAGATTAATAAAATAATAATTAAACCTATTATGCATACATCCTACAAAACAACAGATGAGTAAATGTATCCTAAAGTCAGTCTCATAATGCCATATATGCAACCAATCCCAAAGTTTCATGAATATTCAGTTCCCTGTGAGTCCATTTTGACACAATAACAGCTACCCAGGCTTTTGAGAATGTCAAGCATTAACAACAATTTTCGTACTTTCTTATAGGCATTCCAATACAGCACATTCCAAGTTGTTACCACTTAGCTTCCCTGTTCATTCAAACTACATGGCTTTTATTATTTGAAACAAGACTTTTTAATAACTGATTTCAAGATGACGAATCATGTGCAGTTAGAGCTAACCAGCCCTTTGAGGCCAGATGGATGCCTCTTTGCAAGTAAACCTTCTTATCATTCTTTCCTGTTTGTAACGATCTATTGCTGTACTCACCTGAATAGTCTACAATGTGAGTGGGAACCTTCTCTGGGGTCACATCAGGAGGAATAGTTATTTCTTCTGCCCTTGCTGGAACCTGTTTATAAACATGTTACAAATATAAATAGTAACTCTATATATTTATCAACAGAAACCTGACATGTTTGTTAAAACAAATAAAAGAACAAAAAACAAACAGACACAAAATATCTGCAAATTTTATTTTCAGAAGATATTTATTACCATCATCCTGCCAGTTGTATTGGCTGCTATAAACTCAAGGGATAGTCAAAAGTCACTTTCAAACACTATTGTTATTTCTACCTGAAATCGATAGGCACTTCGTCATTTTCCAGCATTTCACAACAGAAGATTGCGACCATTCAATCATGACTTTTACAGATTTTCATCATTGAATTGTGTGTTAACTGCCCAAAAAAAACATTGCAAATGCACACAGTACAGGCACTCTGTGTGACGAAATAGAAACGTTTGCAGAAAACTGGGAAATTTTGTAACTGACAACCCGCGTGGCCATTTGGAACTAACGCAAATCAGCTGTATTTGAATGGCAAATATAAGTGTGGAATAAGCTTACAGTAGATAATGTTCTCCTCAAAGGAAAAAGGACAGCAGAAAGGTTTGTCGCCCTACTGCTTTCCTATTTGACTAAGGGCCTTTAATATATCAGGATATAAACTCCAGTGTTTTACATCCCTAATCTACATGCGCAGCTTGAGTGGACACAAAATGCAGTCTTTACAGGCAAAAATAGACAACGATTTCTGTAATTCTGTCAAAACAGACCAAGGACCACTTACATCTTCATCAGGAAACTCATCACTGACAAGGGTCAGAATAAGAGATGTCTTTCCAACACCAGCTGTGAAAGAGAGAAAGAGAAAACATTTAATGGACTGTACTCCACCACACACAAGTAAATATCACAAACAATGTGTATATGCCTCACTTTGGTTGTCCTGTAGTAAATAACAAGACTCTCTAAATAGAATCAATGTCATTTCCTATGTCATCAGAATGTGAAAGTTCACACAGTCACTACAGAGTCATTACAGACTGGACTAATTCTTAAGGCATTTCACTCTTTAAGGTTGTTAAACAACTCCTGCAAAGTTGATCACAAACCGTCTACTTAACTGTTATTGCATATACTGTATGTACCGAGAGACTTGTCCTTTAAACTTGAGTTTGGGTCTTCTGAATAGATAATACGTCGTTTTGGACAAGAATGAGAGAAATAACTCTAAAAACATCAATAGATGGTGAGCACATATGTTTGTTTTGCTAAGAAAAAAAAATGGATTTCAAACTTACCATCCCCTAATAATAGTATTCGTACATCTCTGTGACCATACATAATGCAGATTCCTGTGAGTATAAAGAATAAAAATTGTCTTTCATTACAAATGACAATCATTGAATTAAAATAATCAGATGGACAGTTGACTCAATATTAATAGCTTTGTTGTATTTAATAGTTCATGTCTCAGAGTAAAGGAACCAGCTACTGTATGAGGTCTGAGAGTGGGTTTGGGTACTGACATTTCACCAGTTCAATCTCGAAACAGTAAAGCAAGAGTTGCAATTCTGAAGAGACATGTAAGGAACTCAACAGTTACTGCTAATATCTCTGCATGTAATTGGCCATTTTAAGACAATAATATCTTTACTACTAGGGTGACTACTGGCAACCACACATTATAAATCATGTGCTGTTCTACCCCTGCAGCTACAGACTTCCAAAAACTCCATAGGGCATGAGACCATTTTTCCTTATTTTATTTCTAGTAAGCTTCTATAAGAATCTACTTGTAATGTTCCAATAGAGGTGTTGAGGCTGTAGGCTTAATGCTACATTACTGTTATTCACAGTGGCGTAGGAAGGTACTTTTGAGTGGGGGGGCTGAAGACTGATGTGGTCTGGGGGAGGGGTCTAAGAGGAGGGAATTTTATTGCATTTCCAGGTGGCCTCAGATGCATTTTGGTGCAATATAGCACACTTCAACACCCACTCCATTTTGTAAATAATTTTGCATTTTCACCTGGCCTTATATGCAATTTGGTGCTCCAAATGAGATTTTTTTTCTCATTTGGAAATGAAAAAGGGGTTTTCTGACTTGCGGAGCGGGGGGGGGGGGGGAATGATACTTCCGCCCCCCCCATATTTTTCACTGGGGGGGGCCCCGGTTCCTACGCCCTTGGTTATTCAACTTGTCAACAATGTAAACATAAAACATACTGGCTGTTCAGACAAATCTTAAAACTTTTTTTCCATGGCCTAGCTTAAAACAAGTTGTAGCCTAACAAGTGCTAAGACTGGAAGTCACAGACAGTAATGTCCATAGGCCTAACACAACATCAATGTAGTGAAAGCAACAAATGTCAGGAGATCTGGGATACTATGGAAATAAACAATAACTTCTACTTAAGTTGGTTTTATATCAAACTTGTTCGTAACTTAAAGTAAGAACATATTTGTGGTAGAGACATTTCACTTTGTAAAGTGAATGTAGGAATAAACTGCTTCAGAATGAAGATATCACAAAATTGGACACAAATTGGGTAATTTTGAGCAAAATCTAACACCAGAACTTTCATTAGAGAATTTACCTTGTATCAAACTTCAAGAGGAACAATATATAGTTATTCTGTGCAGCATGTTGCTCAATAGTTTTACAATTGGCAACAAGTTTGAGAAATATGCATACATTTAGCACAGATAATGTTATATGGGCGTCCAGGAATTCCCGATCAAGCATGACAATATAAATTGTGGTGTTTCACGAAAGATTGGTCTACAACTGCCAAATTACCTAGTTTAACTATACTTGTATTTCTTCCATCACAACAATAACATTTTCTCATGTTGTTCTAAAAAATGGGATACTTCCCATACATTTTGGTCATACTTTTATTTTGTTTTTTGCACACTTGAAAAATGAATGTCAGTAGGCCTAATGAAAAACAATCTGATTTTCATATTCCAGGTTTCCTCTGAGATGCCATGCAGAAATTATCCAAATTTCATATTCATATGTTGGTTAGATGGGAGCAATTGCAGAACACCCTGCAACTCACACACACAGGGGTATTTGAGAACGACATACATTCTCTACTACAGTACTACTAGGCCTGAAGGGGCTTCCAAAGTTCCAGTCATTATCTGTGAGATGTAAGAGATGCAAGATATTCTGCAATCAAGCAGTTAGATGTTACCAGAAATACATCTATTGCTACATTGAGACAATGACCTATGGTTTATGTTTCAACCCTTAGTTTTAATGATATTGTCCAAGAACTCCTGACTGTCCAAGTTCTCCTGAAATTGACCCCTGGTTTTCAACCTTTGCATAATTTATAGGTAGCCATATCATTCCTTTTTTTACATAACCAAACCTTAATGAGTCATATAAAATTCGACATTTTTCTTACTTCTTTATAAGTAGGGTTTAATTTGTACTTTTGGATGGCCTTCGCTTTTGTAAAAAGTAAGTAACTAACATAGTAACAACATGTTCATACTGGGAGTGATATAAGGCCTAACCACCTGGGCAGATACACTAGTATGTTAGGATGTCTACATTGCCTGCTTCCGAAGTTATCACCAAACCAGTTTCAAGATTTAAGAAAACAATGAAATCATGAGATAAACAGCATTTGCACGTAGACAACAGCACCTGACAGTAGATGTCACTCTATAAATTCATGCAAAAATCGACGTAGATAGTTTGTGCTCATGGAGGAAGATTCCTTTCATTTGTCGGTCTTATCTTTCACTGGGCAAGAGAACGTCGTTAAATTTAGATAATTTGTCAAAGGTCAAGTTTGCTTATCTAGCAGAGTACATAAAACTACAATATGGTCACGTAGAACTTTGTAGTTGCTTTTCGCGTTCCTGACGACAAAAAAATGTAATGACATTTGAACTACGTTCTCCACAATTTTAAGTAAAATATTCGCTTTTCGAAGTTTCTAAGGTAAGAATTACGACACTCGTCTTCGCAAAGTTCAATGATCGTTAGTGTGTTGAATCAAACCATAATATTGTTGGTAGCACTAACTCAGTCTGTTGTACAGTACAGTACCCTGTGTGGTACGAGTACTACGTGCACTGTAGAGTGGTAGCAATTTGACGAATGAAAATTGTCCTACGAGTAAGATAAGCCTAGCCCGAAGTTAGGCCTACTGTGCAGGACCAGGATACGTAAAGCCAGAAAACAGACGCGAATGGTAAATTTCGATTTTCGTCAAAATCGCAGTGAATGAGGAAGTTGACCACTGCTTTTACAAAGTATTCTTTACACAACTATTTGTGGCTTTGCCAACTGTCCCCACCCCTCCCCCACCATGGCTGTAAGATACAATCCAAAGATATTCAGGATAATTCCTCTTTCTGAGTCTAAGTTCTTACAACATTGTTCTTAAAAATGGCTATGAGTATGAGATAACAAACAGACCCATCTGAAAACTTCAACTGTTGAGGGCTTCACCTTTTTGAACCCTACCAGGCATCTCAGATATATTAAATACGAAGAAGTGTATTCCTCTTTCTACATGAAATATCATTTTGTGCTTCAAAATCCTTTCAAGGGAACAAGAAATGTGTGAAAATGCTGCAGCTTCTGGTGGCTCTTTCCCATGGACCACATCCAAGGCTGTGAGACAAATTTGTTCTCTCAAAACTGGTTGCCACATGCACTGCTTTGATTCCCTCCACACTGGTCACTTTTGTTTCCCCAGTATTTTGATAAATTAAACCTTCCTTGTCATTGCAGTCGGTCTCAACAAGCTAGTTGTTCTCAAAATCAATTTACACCCCCTAAATGTTATATGTGTGCTCCTGAGCATTGTGTCTGGACCATTTTATAAGTCTATCCAGCTAATCTTGTCCAATAGCATTAATAAAGCTTAAATGTTTGTAATACTAAAGGCCACTATACTATTTGAAATGGTTTATAGGCTGAGTTAAATATACACATTTGTGCTTAGTTCTATGTGCAGAGACCACTGTGATGAATTGTTACTCAAAAGGTCATTGCAATAGACCTTTTGTAGACACTCTTCACTTGGGAAAATGAGTACTTAATGATTCCATCTAAATCTAAAACTTTGAAGCTTAGACACTTCTTCATAGTTAAAGGCATTGAAGACTCGCCCCAAACCGCGTGCGGCCATCTGAAAAAGTTAACTTTCTGTTGCTTGCAAGTGACGTTTTGTTTGTGTCGCTACAAAATGCAGACAGTAATGAAATATGATACCTTGTTATCTTTAGCTGGACCTGAATTGTTTGTACACTGTGCTGTGCGTATTGACCGCAGCTGTATGTACTAACTGTTTACTAGTGTCTAATTACCGACAGTATAGCAAGCTAGCTGTGTGTGTATTTTCTGGGATTGATGGTGGTGTCAAACACTTCTGTTACACCTCATTCGAAACTAGGTCAAATAACCGGCATTAAACGTTTCATTTTGCGCGAGTCTTCACACCCTTTAAAGGCTAGTGTTGATCACATACCAAAAGCTCATCTTAAACGTTCAAAACTTTCATTTTATTTCATTCATTTGTTTTATGATCACGTCGTACACATATATCAAATAGTCAAGTAAAGATGCATAGCTGTTGTACAAACATTGCAAGTAGAAGGGATAAAAGCAGCTTTCTAAGGCTTGTTTAGGAGGTTTCTCCCTGTATTACATAGTATGAAAAAGAGGGTAAACAATACATATACAAAACATAAATACTATAATTAAAACAAACAAAACTTCATGAACACTATGCTGAGACTACCAGAAAATATCAACTTCCAGAGAGTATGGAATTTGTTTTACCCTTGTGTCCTGTGGCTGTGAGACCGTTCCCACATTGAGAAAGTACTGGCAGGATGTTTGAGGACAATATTTAAAGTGTGTCTGGTAGCCTTAACATGTTCTCTTCATTCCTCCATAGAGTCATCATGGCAAGAAGACGATTAGAGGCTGCGATTAGAGTCGGAAAAGAAATTGACCACCAACAGACCACAGAAAATGACCTTTTCAAGGGTATCAAGATGCTGGGCATGGCTTCCATGGAAGAGAAGATGATGGGGGTGTACAGTCTACAGTTTTCGATGGAAGGGGACCAGTTGGCTGTCGGATGTGGAAATGGCAGTATCATTGTAAGTGCAAGCAGTTTGTTGCATTACTAGATGTTACAGCCAGAGCATTTTTTTATGCTAGTCAGATCGTACAAGACAACCAATTTCTGTTTCGGACATTCTTAAATAATCGTGTCTTCATCACTACTTGCAAACTTAACTTTGTATATGAATTCATCAATACACAGTTTCTTGTGTGTGCTGTATATTCTGGTAGATATAGCTTTTTGAAATGTAAAATGAAAAAAAAGTTGAATGGGTGATTACATTTTTTTTCCCAAATCCAAAATGAAAAATTCCTTGTTTTGTAAAGAAAATTGTATCCCTTGATAAAAAATTAAACACTGATGTCCAACTACATTTCCATAACAGATGTCCTAGACTTTCTTCATTTATTTGACAAAATGAACATTGGCTGTTTCATTAGTTTTACCAATTAGGAACAGAAGCATATTTGTAGCAGTTATTCTGTAAAAATCGGAATTGAAAGTATTGTAATTTGGCATGTGAAACAGCAACCTCGCCATGCTGAAGAGTAAATTCAAAGTTTCTAGAAGGACTGGGATTCTATAATTACTTATGTCTTAATACTGTAGTCCAGAAAACAAATCATTTAAAAGAAACAGAACAAGACATCTTGGAAAATTCATGATACTTTAATGTGTGCTTATCTTCTTTAATGTGATTATAGTTACTAAACAGTAGAACTGGAGCTGTGCTAAAAAACCTTCATCAAGGCAGCATGGCAGAACTGCCGGTTCTTTCTCTCGTATACCATCCCTCCAAGCCCTCCACCCTCCTCTCAGCTGGCTCAAATGGTTGTATCTCTCTCTGGGATTTAGTCTCCTCTCGGGAAGTCGATACAGTCATTGGTAAATATTGCAGATTTCCTTCCATTAATTTTCTTTTGTGCTTGTATGTTTTTGTTTTACCTCAAGGAGCTTAATTAAAGTCAACTTTAGTCTATTTTCATACATCTGTGAGGGAGACATTTTAACTTTAAAAATTGTTACTAAATTAATTGGCTTTTCATATTTTTCTTTTCTGTGTTCTTTTAATGTACTTTCAGAGGCTCACAATGAAATCAACGGTTTGGATTTTTGTTTGGATGGAGGTACATACGCTACTGCAGGGAAAGACTTAAATGTGAGATTATACTGTGCTGAGACAAATAAGGTAACTTTCTCAATTTATTGTACCAATGAAAATTTTAAGGGTTTTCTTGGTTATTGAAGGCTTTCCCATTCCATCATCTATTGTTATGACTTAACTCACAACAGCTCTTTGTGTTGATTTCAATGACTTGGGATACTATAAGCAAGCTTAATGAGAGGGGAGTCACGAAGGGCTACAGCCCGGGTTTCTGGTGTCAATTTTGTGGCCTGGGAAAATATGGCAGGAGAGCGTGAAGGAGGGGTCTGGTGGAATGATTGTCTCCCCCCCCCAGACCTGCCCTATCCTAGCTCTTAATGCCTCTTACATATCAATAGAAATATGTCTTACTATGCACCTGGGCTATTTCAAGTTCTAATTTAGATAATGATAAAAAAGTCCCAACAGTTTCGGAAATTGAACTTGTGGGCTTTGTATGTGATTAATACAGTTGTTGCTTTTGTTTTGTGATGCTTCCCTGTTAGTATTTATATCAGTCTATCTCCTAACATCTCTTACAATTAGTGGAACCGTAAGTGTGGGAATGATAGAAAGATACTTAGATCATCTATTTTGCTTTTTACTCTTTCCAGCTCTTGAAGGTTTATGAAGGGAGCAATTCTCTCCTTCTAGATAAGGAAGAGTTGTCAGAGTTTGGTCACGGGATGAGAATATTTGCCCTTCGATTTCATCCAGATGAAAACAACATATTTGTGACGGGAGGTTGGGATAACCAGTTAAAGGTTTGTTTACTACAGAGTGACTTATTATATATGATTTTTTCATCCCGGAGAAATCCATGGTTTTTTCACATCTTGGCCAAATGGTCTTACAAGTCGTAAATCATCCAAGTATACTTAAGTTATAGATTGGATAGCTATGTGTGCTCCTTGTGGCTGCTTGGTGTCATAATAACTGCCTGCCAGTCCTATATTTATCTGATCCATTGACACTATAATAAATAATATTAATAATAATATTGAGGATTGATAAAGCGCAGACCTATCCACCGATAATGGTGCTCATGGCGCATAACAATATTAGCCTGGTCAATGATATTAACCTGTCAAACATAGAGACAACCCCTCCACATGGCAGTGGTTTAACAGCGCCAACTGACAGTTTATCTCACAGGTCCCCATTCATACACCTGTAAAGAGGTAATGGAGATAAAATACCTCGCCCAAGGACACAACGTAATGATCTGGCCAGGACTCGAACCTGCAAGCCTTAGATCACAAGTCCCACTGCCATAAACACTTGACCACAACACTCTCACTAGACTATGCTAGCATATATGCAGTACAGTCCCCACAGAACTAAACTTTAAGCAGTTGTTCAAGTCCAGCCTTCACTTTTTCTCATCAAACTGATCAAACTCTCTGTGGAGGCTCTGGTCTTATCAGGAATAAGTCAGGAAGGCTGTGTGAGCAGAGGTATGAGCTGAGGTAATTAGAAGTGTGGCTGTTTTGTTAATCGGTCTGACTATCTAAGAACTTTTATGAAACTAAACCAAGCAGGTCAGCAGATGTTTACTGTTTGGTACTAGCAAAGGCTAATCTCAATGATTACAGCTTTACTGGTCTTTTTGTTTTAAACACACTTGAGAATTAAGTCACTAATCCACATCAGAAATTGTTAGTAAAACAGAATACAATAAATTGGCACTTTTGAGGTCGTTAAAAGTGAACAGAATCAGAGAGCGGCGTCACTTCTTCTCTTTTGAAAATCAAATTTTCAATGACTAATCTTCATATTAATTCACATAACTCACATAACAAATACCAACAGTATGCAGAAATAGATGAATGTGGTTTTTTTGTTTGTTATTAATAGATATGGGACAGCAGAACAGCATCTGGTGTACAGAGAAGCATTCCTGGTCCACACATCTGTGGGAGTGGTCTAGATATCAAGGTATTTATATATATCAAATAATATAATTCATAATTATTAACTTATTTGAAATAAACTACAGCAGCCTTTGGGGGGAGGGTGGGTTTGGTGGAAGTAGGGAGATAGGGGAGACTGCTGTTGGCTTAATAAATAACTAGTGCTAATAGAAGTGCCAATGACTATTTCATCATTTCCCTATCAAGGAGAGTGAGAGAATACCACATGAGCTTTAATTTCCTGTCAACTAGCTAGAAGCTGGTGTTTCATTTTCACCATGTACTTCAAGTCAGTATTTTATAGTCCACATCATTCTTATGCAATAGCAATATTGCAATAACTTCTTGGTTACAGACACAATCTTTTAAGTGAGGGATGACATCTTGGGAAGAAAACCATTTATGGTTATCGGCTGAAGGACGGAGGAGGATTCAATGTTTTATAGTGACTTTGTAATGTCATGTTAAGACTTGTTCAAAATCTTTGGTCTTGCATATAAAGAATGAACATCAAACCCATCTTTCCATAGCAACAACATAATATTTATTCGGTTTGAGGCAGTTTCTGACATGTTACTACTCACATACCTGTCTTCTCAGAGCAGCTGCACTCTAGACTTCCATGTCTACAACACTTGAGCACAGTTCTCTCCCAGTGACCAGTCTATTCCTGTCTATAATGATAATCGTGGTTGTGAATAGAATGATAAATATATTTTTGGGTTTTGTGTCCTTTGTAAAATTCAACCATGCGGATGATTTAACCATCTGGTTTATTCTTATATAATAAAGAATGGGAAGATTCTGACTGCATCGTGGGTGAACCAGGATGCGTTGCAGCTCTGGGATCTTGGAACGGGCCGGCTGGAGAAGGTGATACCCATGGAATGTGACGATCAGACAGGAGAATATCTGTACTGTGCACAGTTCTGTGACGGTCATGCAGTATTAGCCGGAGGTAGTGGCACCAACAACGTACAAGCTGTCAATTTTAAAAATTACAAGGTGAGTCGTGAGTCAAGCTAAAGCTTATGTGATCCTTGTCACTGCTTAGTTAGGGTCACTTGATGATATGTGACTCTTGTATTCTTACATGCCACCTCTACTGAGCTTCAGAGATTCTTCTGTAATCAAAATGGCTGTACCAGACAGTAGTTCTGAAGGGACAAATGAGTCATTGCCTTATTATAATATGACAGATTGGCAATTTGATACTTGCTTTAAAGATGTCGTATTAGTGTAAAATCTTTACATCAGAGAAATGTATGTGACAATTTAGCCACAATTTAGAGATTTGAATTTCTATGCTAAGTAGAAATACATCATAATAGATTAGAATTATGATGTAACCAGAAGAATAACATTAATTTCATGATACAAGAAATTTTCTTAGAAAGTTTAGTAGACTGTAATATTACACAAGAACATATCCCATTTTTGCTTTTTTTTAAATTTTGTATTTCTTGAATGTCTGTAGTGCTACATTTGAATACATTAAACACATATTTTACAAGAAATAACTGTAGTTCTCTCTCTGTCTCTCCCCCCCCCCCTCCTGTCTGACTCTATATATGCTCTCTGTAGAATCTGGGCTCTGTATCTCTAAGCCAGAAGTCTGTGCAAGCTCTGGATAGCACAGACGGTGGACGTTTATTTGCGGTGGGTGGAATTGGAGGACAAGTAAGGATTGGAAGCTTGCAGTAACATGAGGCAGGCAAAGAGATGAAAACATGGTAAGTTGGATACAGGTACTACTTAGGCTGGTCTCCTTATACCAGAGTATGATATATGTGATAATAATATTAATTGTAGAGCTGATTGAATATTAAAATTAGAGGATATGTTTATGAAAATTGTCACCAGACTTGAAGCATAAGTACAGCAGCATGAGTATGAGCTCAAGTAGAATTACCCTTGGTATTGATATGAGTACAAGACTCTAAGCATGAGTACCATAGCATGAGTATGAGTACAAGTAGAATTAAAATTAGTATGAGTGTGAGTACAAGGCTCTAAGCAAGAGTATGAGTATGAGTACAAAACTCTAAGCATGAGTACCATAGCATGAGTATGAGTACAAGTAGAATTAAAATTAGTATGAGTGTGAGTACAAGGCTCTAAGCAAGAGTATGAGTATGAGTACAAAACTCTAAGCATGAGTACCATAGCATGAGTATGAGTACAAGTAGAATTAAAATTAGTATGAGTGTGAGTACAAGGCTCTAAGCAAGAGTATGAGTATGAGTACAAAACTCTAAGCATGAGTACCATAGCATGAGTATGAGTACAAGTAGAATTAAAATTAGTATGAGTGTGAGAACATGGCTCTAAGCAAGAGTATGAGTATGAGTACAAAACTCTAAGCATGAGTACCATAGCATGAGTATGAGTACAAGTAGAATTAAAATTAGTATGAGTGTGAGAACATGGCTCTAAGCAAGAGTAAAACCGCCTGAGTATGAGTACAACTAAAGTTTCCCTTGGTTTGGGTATGAGTACAAGACTCTAATCATGAGTGCAACAGCATGAGTAAAACTAAAATTAACGTTGGTATGAATACAAAGCTCTAATACATGATTTCAACAACATGAGTATGAGTTCAAGACTTTTAGCATGAGTACAACAGCATGAGTAGAAGACTCCAAGCATGGTTACGAATACTTTTACTACATGTCCAACAGTGTCCATTGTAGACTTCCAACTTCCCAGATGCCGGAAGGGGGGAGGGGGGAAGCTGGGGGGTGGTGCAAGTACAGGCAACTATGTGAGAATACAAGTAAAAATGCAGAATCACTAAAATTATATACATACAGGATTGAAACATTGGCTTTTTGCCTCAAAAGGAAATAAGTTTCCTTTTGTTTTGTTGAGTGTGTTTAAAGGCTTTGGAATTCTTGGGTTTGCGAAATGGATGATTTTTGACACAAAATCCATTTTGATATGTTGTGGATTATTACCAACAAACTGCGATGATTCCAGGTTGTTTTTTTATACTGGTTTTTACATTATTTTGAGGATAGTATCTATGTAACCTGCCATAGATTACTCTGATATTTCTTGGAAAAAATAACGCCATCGGCAACATAGAAACCAGAAAGAAAAGGTTGATAACCCTGCCAGATACCACACAGTAAATCTCTTTTTATTTAACATAATGATTTTAATATACTGCCCCCAGTTTTTGCTATTTCTTGGCTTAGTTCCCATGCATGGAGCTTACTGTATTCGGATGTTACATGAGTACAATACCTGTGCCCTTGTAAAACAAAAAGTTTCATTTTCTTACAAATTAGGGGGAGCTATGTACATCTATGGTGCATGGTATAGAAACATGTAATGCTATGTCACTGCCATAAATTAAAGGATCATTTTAGGCAGGATTTTTGGTATTGAAAAAATTGAGTGGTGGTAATGTTTATATCTTTAGAATCTGCTTAATCTCTGGAACGCTCCTTTAAAACTCAACTGATGATGACCCGTTGGCTCCTCAGTGCTGCAGGACTAAATGTTAATCCATTGCTTTACAAATTCTAATTACTCGGCCAAAACATCCCCTTTTACCTCTTATGAAATCATCAGAGTACCCTTGGATGATATCAACAAAGTTTATCCTTGACACATTTTCTTTGTATCTAAGGAACTGACCTAATGGCTTTTGTATAAGACTAAGTTGTTTTAATTGATGAGCCTCAAATGTTGGAAGGGTAATTTCCCAAAAGTTAAAAGTGGTAAAGGAATAAAACCTGAACAGATAGCACTGTGTCTAATTACAGTCTAATGACATATTACATGTCAGTATTAATTGTGTGCCTGGAGTGGCCATCCTTCAGGAAAGCCTTAAAAATTACATCCCATCATATCTCTTAAAATTATAGAATCAAATTTAAAAGTTGTGATCTCATTTTGAGAGACTCGTTCCACTAATAAATTAATAGCTAAATTAAAATTTCTTTTTATTAACAGATTATTATGAAATTCATTTAGGGTATTAGTATGCCATCTCTTTTGTAGAGTACGGTATAATATTGAATCTGTGGAAAGATCATTATCATCACCCTACAATCATTAGGTCCACCCCTCCCCCCCCCATTGTTTTACTTCTTTTTTAATGTATTCACCTTTCTTTTTATCGGTTGATAGGTTTTTATCACCATTCTTTTCCATTTTTCTTTCCTTTTACATCTGGGTTTTCTTAAATGGTAATTAACTTGTGAAAACTACGGTGCACACAAAAAGAAACAATTTCTGTGAGTCATAGTGCTCGATCCTCGGCGAAAAGGTTTTAAGTTTTGCAGTTTTGCTCTGAGACTAAACAGGATTGACAAATTGAGTAAAGGTTGCTACTAATCTTATGATATCAGATGCTTGACGTACATTTTGTATTAACGGAGGTATATCATTGCCGATATATGTCTGATGTCCTCTGATAATTCTACTTAGCGTTATCTCGGAATCTTTGCATGGCTGGTCTGCGATCCGTTGTACTGCATTATTTAATACACAGACTTTTACCACCCAAGCAAGCGAGAGAAAAAAAATTAAAATAAAAAAGGTTGATCGAAAAGGTTAAAAAGCAAAGATTCATTTATTAAAGACCCCTCTTTTGGATATTTGTTGATGTTACGGCCCGTAGCGTAGACGGTCGGTAAGACCGAGTGCTGTTGGGTCCGCTAATAAATGCCATTCATAAATTCCAAGGTGTTGTAATTTAAATACCACACGCTAACCAATAGTCACAATAAATACACGGCAAGAATGCGTGTAAGGCATGCTATCACCTGAAGACGTCACCGGCTATTACCCTCCAGGGAAGGGGGGGGTGGGGGACTACGTATAACTCCACACGTTGCATCCTCGTCAGCGTGGATGCATTAAAATAGTCTGACGTGGGTGCATCATGAGGTAGTCACGCTCCTTCGATACTTTAGCGCTGACTGATAAACAAACAAAGGATGAAATAAATCTTGACACGGATTAGTGTCGGTTTGTATTAAGAAATACATCAACAATAATATGATGTCATGGTGACAACATTTCATCTCTCTTACTTGAAATTGTTTGCACATACCTGCCCCTTTAGCACTTTGTGAAGATGCACGGACCGAAAAGTCATTAGGAGTTCCTAGTGGAATTTTGATGGGTGGGAATGGGGTGAAGTGGGTCGGGGGAATATGAAGTGGGGGGGTTCGACCTCCTGGTTTGTTATATATTCCGGAATTAGTAGAGTTCATCTCATTAAGATAAGTACATACACTAAATCACTTCCCATTTCTTTAACTACCCACCTGTCACCCATCTTCTCCAATCCATATGTTGTTTTGCTGACCACCCATGCAATATCCCCATTCATCCCCTTCTCCCAATCCCCAACCCCCTTCATTCATTCCCTACTCACATCCCCATTCATCCCCTTTTCCCACCCACCACCCCCCCCACCTATTCATTCATCCCCATTCATTTCACATATTTTATTGTCCTGCTGACCACCTATGCAATATTCCCATTCATCTCCCCTTCCCCTCCGAGAACCCCTCCCTCTCTTTGGACATCTTTCATATACCATCACCGCTTTTAGTGTATTACTGAAACTAGATCATTCAAAAGATCAGTTAACTTCATCCCTAATGGTTCATTTTCCTTTTAATTTGTGATGATAAAACAACATCTATTGTTTGATCACCTGTTTAAATGATTTCTTACTATTGTTAATGAAATCCATAGTTTGTTGCTCCTGTACTTGATCTAGTTATAGTCCAACAAAACATAAATTAAACAAAAATGTTTGCGTGACAGGCCATGTGCAGTATTTTCTATGGGGTGGTGCAATAACATTTTTATGTGACAGGCCATGTGCAGTATTTTCTATGGGATAGTGTAATAACATGTTTATGTGACAGGCCATGTGCAGTATTTTCTATGGGGTGGTGCAATAACATGTTTATGTGACAGGCCATGTGCAGTATTTTCTATGGGTTGGTGTAATAACAGAAAATATGAACCTGTTTTATTATTATTATATTTTTGTAACAGCCTGCTGGGGAGGGGTCTATTTTTTTGCATAATTAACGATTCCTACCTGTACATGCAATATGGTGTCATATTTTGCAACCATACCAATGTGACATTTGTTGTAGTTAATGTCCCCCGAAGGATGGAAGACCCTTCTCTACCCGGGGAAAGTTAAACCTAAACAAGGAGATCCAGATTGAGGAGCTGTGGGCTGTCATAATCCATCCAAATTTATTGGAGCATTTCAGAAATTTAGCAATATACTTTAATGACCTGTGAATATCTTGAAAGTCACAATAATTTTTCTTCCTTATATGGACTATGGTGTATGTCAGTAAGCAATAAAATTCTGCCTTAAAAAGCCCCATTTCTTAAGAAAATCTGTTACTTTTCAAAGCTCCTTTGGAACACCTTTATAAGTCGGTCGAACCTACTTTGCAAGTATGGAGTGTTAGCTCAGTGGTTAACGCCGGTGCCTTCCAATCATAAGGTCCCCGGTTCGAGTCACTCCAAGGTTAATGTATGTCGTCCAGTTACAGAGTTGTTGACAATTCATAATCATGGACATTAAATATGAATCTAAGAGACTGACTTCGGTCAGCTTGCGGCTTTGATACGCCCGCCAATGAGGCTTCTTCACAAGTTCCTGCTTGCAGAAGGATCTAAATATATACTTTGCATATAACAATCAGGGCTGAAGTTGTTATGGTCCTACAACTGTGGAGGTTCAGGATCAGATCTTGCTAATTGCACCAGACTTGTTAGCAAAGTTACATGTTCTATTTAGCAAAGACATTTGTATAAAATTGCCCCCACCACACCCCCCGCCCCCCCCCCCGCCCTCTGTTAAATGTCTGATTAAACCACTGTTGAGCAGTACAACCCGTCCACACTCTGTAATTTATACTTTTAGAAGTTCAACTGCGCTTTCTCTTTAGGCCTAATGGTAGCAACGTTGGGGGTTCTGAATTTAGGCCAAGTACGTACACCAGAATATATTTACATACATGATTTGTTAAAAAAATCAAATTGTCTGCAGGCTTAAAATTCAATAGGTTACCGATATAAAGGGGATATTCCAGGGGTTGAAGATGATGGCTTAAAAATATGCTGGAATTTTGTACTGCATCTTTAGGGTCAAAGCCACGTAACGATAGGGTTGTGTTTGGCAAAGGTATGAATTGTTTTTTTTTAAATTCGGTGATATGTTGCGAATGCTTTTGGTAACAGCAGAGTCAAAGATGTTGAGCCGTAAATGTATTTCGAGTTTTTCATTTTATATGATATGTAACTTACTTATCCACAGAGGAAATTACATTTTGATGAAATTCTAAATAATACATAGAATATTGACATATTGATATCGTTCTGTTTGGTTTTCTTTTTCATTTTTATGACCTGCTCAGCTCATCCCAGGGTGATGGTCAATTTGCAATACCAGATTTCTTTCAAAAGAAGTCACTATTTCGTCTGGCAACGATTCATACAGTGCACCGAGAAGTAGTTATAGGACTTAATCAGCATTACATTGGCAATCATAAAATAAATATATATATATATATATATATTTATAGTTCAACAAAATTTGAAATTAGTTCACCTTTCTTTATCTCATCTTATTGTATTGTATTGTATTGTAAAGCATGTGTGTGATCGATCTCATATAATTACATAGTTTTTATAATTACACAATATAATTACATAAAATATACTTACATATCATATACTTACATATCATATAATTAATAATAATTACATATGATTACATTACATATAATTTATTACATATAATATCATATCATATAATCACACAATATAGTTACATATAACATACTTACATAATATTTACATAATAATTACATGTAATATAATTACATTACATATATAATTTATTGCATATAACATCATATCATATAATTACACAATATAATTACATACACTTTCATATAATATAATTACATTTAACATGTAATATAATTACATTACATATAACTTATTACATATAATATCATATCATATAATTACACACTTTTTTTTATTTTTTTATACCGTATCGTGTCGTGGCTTAAACTGACATGCACCGTTTACTGTGTTTGTTAAGTTTTGCAAATGACCCGCATTCAGGTAAAGAGCAAACATGAAATTATAAATGTTTTAAAAGTTGCTTTCCTTTAGGGGTTATGTCACACGTCGCAACGAATTTCTCGTTGGATCTGTGCCACAATTTCTAAATCTTCGAAAGACAAGCTGTCCACATATTATAACTTCAGTTAAGTGGTGAAAATTTGTCAAACGACTTGCATGGTCCAGAAAACATCGACATGTGTAAAAACATACCTTTGTATTAACTGAGATGTAATGAAGAAGATAGCAACGGTTTAGCAATAAAAATTCTCACTCTGGTGTACCTCTGCCAATTTGCGCTGCCTTGCAAACCGTTATTTGGGTCACCAACAGATCTGCCATTTTTCAAGATAATTTTAACTGTCAAAGATTTCACCATTGGTACTTTTAGCTGCCAGTAAAAAACCAATTTGACAGATCACAGATGCGAGCTTTTATTGATTTGTTTTTAATGGCCGGTTAGTTTTGGTTATCTTTGCTAGCTTTCTCTGATCGCTCTTGCCTCCTCAATGTAAATATCTTTGATATTTGATGATCGGGACAGAAAGGGGAAGAATTCACTTAAGAATGTCACTGAAAGAAAACAAAATATTTATGATGCAACCCCCCCCCCCCCCTCAGTGGCAGAGAGTGATTCAGAAAATGAAGTTAATTGAATTTGGGGTGGTTTTTAATCATCTTGTATGGCTTACTTGATAGATCAAGGTTTCAGTCTCTGTCGTATAATGAGTAAAACCTGCGAAGTAGTTAACGGCGCAAACTGACAGCAGTGCTGGTTTAAGCAAAGCTGGTCTTTATTATTCCATGTTTTCAGGTACCACGTCAAAAATAGGGCGGCTGCAGCATTTTGCCGCAAGGCTGCATAGAACATAATCTTTTGTGTTCTGCAGTTCTGCATAGATAATCCCTGTTTTAAACACAGCATACATAGTCAACCTGCCAACATATAGGAACATTGCATGCATAGTCAACCTGCCAACATATAGGAACACTGCATACAGAGTCAACCTGCCAACATATAGGAACAATGTATGCATAGTCAACCTACCAACATATAGGAACACTGCATACAGAGTTACCCTGTCAACATTAAGGAACACTGCATACAGTGTCAACCTACCAACATATAGGAACATTGCATGCATAATAAACCTGCCAACATATAGGAACACTGCATACAGAGCTAACGTCCTGCCAATATATAAGAACACTGTATGCATAGTTAATTGTTTTACATAAAGGAACGTCCTGCATACATATGGACAGTGACAGTTCTGTACATCTACAGCTCTCCATTATAGAGTCAGTCAAACGTTGATACTATAGTATAGTCAACCTCGGAACATATAGGAACACTACACACATAGAAACAGTGACAGATCTGTACGTCTACAGCCCTCCATTATAGAGTCTGTCAAAAGTGTATACTGTACTGTATA
>JAIPMN010002926.1:0-18698 GCA_020650975.1 Apostichopus californicus | reverse complement strand
CAATACTGACTATACTATTAGTAGTACTATGCTAAGGTGACCATATTTTCCTGACTGGAATCAGGGACATTTATTGCGTGACTGATATGGGGGAGGGGGTACACCCCCTATTTTAACAGTGTTTCCACTTTACACTGGCCCACCTGAAATACTGGTTAGTTCCGTTCTGCGACTACACACTTGACTTAATTTTGTTTTTACAATTATTTTACTAATAATGTGGGATATTTTCGAAATTCCTGAACATTTTGACGAATCGGGGACATTTTCGGGGACACTTGTTCATCGGGGACAACACACTGTAATCGGCGACTGTCCCCGAAAATCGGGGACGTCTGGTCACCTTATACTATGCCTAGTAATAGTATAGTAAAGGCTTCATAATTAACGCACCTTCGTAATTGACGCACCTTCAAATATTACTAGCAACGATACAGCAGCAACCTAGACTTTTTGCAGCGAAGCAGTTACATATTTCATAAGTTTGAATCCATTTCAGCTATGTGCTGATCAATTTGTGTTTTTCTTCAGTGTTTTACACCCTCCCGCCAGTTTTGCACATATTTAGGGATTTGGAAATCTTACTCCCTAAAAATAACCAATATTACCTCAGCATTAGACCACTACTCTCTGGGACCTGACCTGTCTGAGCTTAAGGGCTCAGAGCATAGCAAACAGCATTCAGAGTCAGTTGATGTATACTTACACAAAAGCAGCTTATCGAGGAATGTGTCAATTTAGGGGTATGAAAGAACTTGACACGGCAGACATTTTGTGGTCAAATTCTGCTCAATTATTGTATGTTGCATATGCACAGAACAATAAATATTTTGAGATCATTACATTTCTGAGGAACCACACATATGAAAAACACATACAGTTGAGTGATTTAGATTTTTCCTTGACAGACATCGTTGATCAAATCTTTAAGTGTGTCAATTATGAACCCACCATTCTACTAGTAGTAGTAACTTGGTCGATAAGTAAACACAGTGGGTAGGCCTAGGCCTATAATTGTTAATAAAATACTGTCAAATTTTCATCAATGTTGAACAAATTGCTCAATATATTTCTACTTTTCCAAATTTTGCAATGTTTTAACAACATGCACATGCATTTTATATATTTAAGAAAAATATTGAAGAAACTCTGGGCAAATTCTGTAGAAGTAGGCTAGAGGCTAAGCCCTAGCTTTGCATGCTAATAGAGCCATTACCTATTTGTCACAAGGTCCCCCTAAACAAGGCCCTTGGAACAGGTGCAGGTCTGACACATAGAATCAATAAAAGAAGCGATACGAGTTTTAAACACAAAAATTTACTTTATTATACGAAACCATAAGATACTTGAGGCTTCTTACAATAATACTTAGAATACAAATGAATAATAATAATAATAATACGAATAATACAGGTTAAACTGGACACGGCTTTCTCTCCAGGTCCAGGATAAAGTTCATATTTCGATACTCAAAGTTATCTCTGCCTCTCAAGCGAAAGGAACATCGCATGTCCCCTCTCTTAGCCAAGTTTGACCTAATTCTCAGGTCACAAGTTACCACCCTATGAATTAAAAAAAGGAAGAATTTGTCTAATAACTAATTCCTTTGAACCCTATTCCAGTATAAAGTATTAAGTTTCATAGTCATACGCATGACAGTACATTCTTTTTGGAAATGATTGAAACATAAATACATATCGCAAAATTTCTGTTGCCGAATGACTTCCCAAAAATTAATTCACATGTTTAACGACATATTCTTAAACTCGTTAATTTCTAATAACTTGAATTTACACATGTCAAGAATTTAAATATCATCATACACATTTTAAAGAAGCCAATTTCTTGTAAATTTGTCCCGTACTTTTCGTACACAAATTTATTTCTCATAAAGCAATTAACGCAAATTTTGATTTCCCTTGAATAAATAAACACGAAATTTTCATCCCCCGCAAATTGATATCCACGAATTCTAATTCCCCGTGACTTAGTATAAGAATCTATTAAACGAACTTACAGGTCACGGCTCCAATCCAAAACCTGGTTCACTCAAAACGTTGACTTTCACTCCAAAAAAATCATAACTTTTTCGCTGTGCTGGTCCCCGACCAAATCGTCTCCCAATCTCTACAACGGGACGTCTCAGAGCGAAGTGATTATCTCTATGCCTAATTTTCCACAGAGGCAACATTCCAAACACCGCCCAAGGAATTTAAAGTTATGACCACTAGTACTAAGTCTATTGTAATACACACGTTTATGCAAATGAGTTACTGCAGTTGCATCATAAGAGATTCCTTAAGTACTTCATCTAAGAGTTTTATTTTGATCGACCCCCTGACACTATTATTATGGCAGTCTACTAAGAGCGGAATTTCATACCTACGGTAGTCTTGTATAATTTATTGTCAATATTGATGTTCTCACTAATGTTGAACGTAAATCTCTGTGTAATTATTGTTATAATTGATTGATTGAAATAGTATCAATAAATTGATAATACTAGTCTCCCTCAACATTAAAGGGTGGGTTTTTGTGATTGCTCAGACTTGTCCAATCTGGATGCATAATCATTATTAACCCTGTACAATTCTTGTAATTTACTTCATGTGACCCAACCCATTTTACCATAGTTTATTAAGCAATGAGAAATGAACATAGCACTAGTAGGGCATCGGTTGCAGCAGTAACTTCAAATAATGACATTGCTGACATTGCTGGGGCAAGGATCAGGATATCTTGCTACAGTAACTTGTACTCTGTAGGTGTTGGGAGTACATACTGTAGTCTATGCAATAGGTGGTGCCTGTATGTTGTGTTACTGTATGGAGAGGTTGTTGTGGATCACTTTGTATAATAATGGAACCTTGAGTAGATCACTGCATTAAAAGCACCTACTTGATGCCGTGATAGGTGACCTTATATGACATTTATGACATGCATCAACACTGGATATGATTCTGTAACTCTTGGGCAGTTTGATCAAATCTAATAATGGGATTACAGAAAAGAGAGCTCAAAATGTACAGTAGGCATGACAATCAAATTATACTTAGACCTCTGACTTCTCTAAGGAGGGACTCAAGCATCCACTGGCTATATATATGAATTCTATACGTTTTTGGGCAGTTTCGTCTCAGACCTGTTCTGCTGGATGGACATTGGTTAATGGACGCTGTTACAGAGTATTTGAAGACACTAAGACATGGCACGAGTCACAGCAGTCTTGTCAGTCATATGCAGGAGATTTGGTTGTCATCAAGAGCATGGACATCCAGGTGAGCATAGTGTTAAGTTACTAAACACTACAGTACTTTTCATATTTTTCGTCATTACATAAAAACCCCTAGAATACACCATTCTGTTTGCCTTGTTCTGTATGTACATGAAGCTCTATGTTGTTGTTTCCCGTTTCCTTTCTCATTTGTTTCCTTCATTCTTTGTATTATTTTTTCTATTGCTGTTACTTTACTATTTCTATTACAGTTAAGTGTTTGATATATTTACTTTGCTCCTCTTTTACCTGTCTCCCACTCCACAATTACACTTTCCTATCTACCTAACTACACACTGGAAACGTTTTAGCACTGCGCCCTCGCTCCCTGGGCATTGCCCACCAACTCCTCTTTCCATATCTACCACCCCGGAAGTTACTACACATTTTCTCCGCAAATTCTTCGCTTGTAGTTAATACAACTGTACTTTGCGTTTTTGGAAATTTCATCTTTGGATAATTCCCGTATGTTCCAGTAGACGCCGTCTGCTTCGACCTCATCAAAAGTCTACAGAACAGAAGGAAATGGGCGGCATACCCTGTGCAACAAGACAAGACCTTATGAGTCCATGAAGACACATGGAAGTGCCAGCTCTTCAAGGTCGGAGCAAGGGACTAACACTGGCTCTTTTAAAGACCCTCACCGCAGAAGGCTAGACCATCTAGCGTTCGACCTGGACCAGTCCTCCTGCGTGGGTTTTAAGTTTGCCTCCACCTTTATGCTGACCGCAGAACTACTGAAGAGACATCATTAACAACTACCAGAGGACGGCAAACAAATACCGGACCGGGAAGCATCCCAGATCCTATGGCTACTCGGCCCCCTGGCGAGACTGATCTACGACCAGTTCGCCAGAATGTTGATCAAACTTGTCGAATCAAGACGAGCCAACAGCCTAGCAGCAATGAGGTGGCCAGAAGGGGAGGCCCTGGAAAGACCTCCCGATAACTGGTGACGACCTGTTTGCAGGTCAATTCACTGAACCGGTCCAGAACGAAGTTACGAGAAGAGACTTGCTCTCTAAAACAACCTTCTCTCGGCCGAACCCTCAGAGACCGCAGACACACAGACCGGTAATGTCAAGAGCAACCACCGGTTCTGATTGTCAATGGGCCGCAGCCGCGGCAACTCTTTCCCGACGGGCGACAGACAATACAGGGATGATAGACCATTATCTCCCAAGTTCAAAAAAGGGGAAAGCTACAGGTTGGAGATCACAGGGACCAACCTGCCTGTGGAACACCTCCAGATCATCAAAGCGACGAGGAAGGAAAGGACTTGACGCACAAGGCGCTCAGCCGTGCCGGTCCTCCTTCGATGCCCGGCCCTAGGGGTGCCCACCCTATCACGGATTACCTGATGGTAGGCAAGACTTCTACACCACATAGAATTTTCAATCGTACCCTGCTTACCTCCAGAGGGTGGAAGAAGGAGCGCCATACCAGATCAACGCTGCGCCCCGAAGACAGAAATCCAGGCTTTGCTAGACAAGGGCGTGGTAGTGAGGATGACGGGAAGGGAGGGATCCCTTTTCCAGTCGTCTTTCTTCCTCACTCCAAAAAAAGGACAAGTCCTGGAGGCTGATTCTGAACCTCCGGCCGCTAAACAGCGCGTTTATAAAACCAAAACGCTTCAGGATGGAGACACTCTCCATCATCATCCCATCCCTCAACAAGAGCATGTGGGCTCCAACGGAGGAACCTGAAGGACGCATACCTTCACGTACCCATACATACAACACACTCCCACTCACCAACTGGAGAACGGGTACGAGCCCAAGACCTTAGGGGTCAGGCAACCTCAAAGGCTCTGTTTGCAGGAATCCCACTGGAAGACATTCTCAAAGCGGCGTCATGGAAGACACCCTCGACCTTGGTGTCAACTTACTTGACAGACACCTTAGCTTCGGAGTCGGCTTTTGATCGTGCAGTGTTGGGAGTTCTCTCGGGTAGGTCGCACCCGTTGGGCCTCCCACCATCGTAACAGTGCCACTCTGTGCAATTGTGGAGTGGGAGAAAGGTAAGAGAGGAGCGAAGTAAATCCCCCAAAACCAACTGGTTGGGGGATTTACGAGCGACGCTACTTACCTGTCTCTCCCTCTTCCCACCACCACGATCGGGACCTACAACGACATGACCTGACAAGGCGGCTGAGCGCTTAACATTACCTGACAATTCAACTTCTCCCAACACTACTCGGGATAGGAGCTCCTCGGTTCACTGGGAGACCCTGTGTTATAACACTATCTGTCACACACTGCACCTGGTTCATAACCTGTCAGTCTCCCCGCAGGACCAGAGACGTCCATCTGATCCGGCTTAACCCAGACCTATTCAGACTCAGGTAAGCCTTCATTCCCTCTGGGGGATTCTATTCGGTCATACACACTCCCCTTCATAGGGGTTCGTACAGTCTTTCTGTTGCACATAACTCTTCACACACTACATCTCACCTTGTTCCACTGGTCAAGGGTTCCTAGCGATTGGCGGAGCCCTCGTTCAACTCGTCTCGCAACATCCTGACAACCCACCCTCCCTACCCTACCTCGGGCCTGCACGTTGCCGTGGGGTAGATCTGGAAGGAGGAGTTAGTTAGCGTTGCCCAGGGAGCGAGGGCGCAGTGCTAAAACGTTTCCAAATGTGTAGTTAGGTAGATAGGAAAGTGCAATTGTGGAGTGAGAGACAGGTAAGTATCGTCGCTCGTAAATCCCCAAACCAGTAAGTTTTGCAGGATTACTTGATGTCTGCATGTTTCATTGTATTCTATTTCTATTTTACCTTTTTACAGAGAATCTATAAACTGTAAAACACATTTTGCATTGCATATATATGCATATATGCATAAATGGATTGGACGGATGTGGGAGGTATTGAAAGATGTGAGCGGAACGGAAGGATGTTGGAGCTATGGAAAGGTGTGGGAGGTATGGTAGGTTGTGGGAGGTATGGAAGGATGTGAAAGGTATGGAAGGATGTGGGAAGCGTATATGGTATGGAAGGTTGTGGGCAGTGCAGAAGGATGTTGGAGGTATGAAAGGTGTGGGAGGTATGCAAGGATGTTGGAGGTATGGAAGGATGTGGGAAGCATGGAAGGTTGTAGGAGGTATGGAAGGATTTGGGCGGTATTGAAGGATGTGGTATGTGTTGAAAGATGTGGTAGGTATGGAAAGTTGTGGGCGGTACAGAAGGATGTTGGAGGTATGGAAAGGTGTGGGAGGTATGCAAGGATGTTGGAGGTATGGAAGGTTGTGGGAAGTATGCAAGGATGTGGGAGGTATGGAAGGATGTGGGAAGCATGGAAGGTTGTAGGAGGTATGGAAGGATTTGGGCGGTATTGAAGGATGTGGTATGTGTTGAAAGATGTGGTAGGTATGGAAAGTTGTGGGAGGTATGTAAAAATGTGAGAGGTGTGGAAGGATGTGGAAGGTATGGAAGGATGTGGGAAGTGTAGAAGGTATGGAAGGTTGTGGGCGGTACAGAAGGATGTTGGAGGTATGAAAGGTGTGGGAGTTATGGAAGGATGTTGGAGGTATGAAAAGGTGTGGGAGGTATGGAAGGATGTTGGAGGTATGGAAAGGTGTGGGAAGTATGGAAGGTTGTGGGAGGTAGGGAAGGATGTGGGATGTATGGAAGGTTGTGGGAGGTATGGAAGGTTGTTGGAGGTATGGGAAGTTTTGGGAGTTATGGAAGGATGTGGGCGGTATTGAAGGATGTGGGATTTATGGAAGGTTTTGAGAGGTATGGAAGGATGTGGGAGGTTATGGAAGGATGTTAGAGCTATGTAAAGGTGTGGGAGTTATGGAAAGGTGTGGAAGGTATGGAAGGATATTGGAGGTATTGAAGGATGTAGGATGTATGGAAGGTTGTGGGATGGTATGGAAGGATTTGGGAGGTATGGATGGTATGTATGTATGTATGTATGTATATGTGATCTTCCCACAAGCAGGAACTCGCGAAAGAAGCCATGGAGGCTTATAGACTCGCAAGCTGACCGAAGCCAATCTCTCGGCACACATCCATTTAACGTCCATGTCGGGAAGTTGTTATTGAACAACACCCTTGCCAGACGACACACATTGCTGTCGGCGGGGAATCGAACCGGGGATCTCATGACTGGGAGACGCCGGCGTTAACCACTAGGCTATACACTCCGCCACTAGGCTCCGCCACTAACCACTAGGCTATACACTCCGTATGTAAGATAATAAGATGAACCTCTCACTAGTACGGTCGTGATATTGTTCATGTACTTTTGCAATATAAAATGGATTGGAAATGTGTGGGAGGTATGGAAGGATGTGGGAGGTATTGATCGATGTGGGAGGTATGGAAGGATGTTGGAGGTATGGAAGGATGTGGTATGTGTTAAAAGATGTGGTAGGTATGGAAGGTTGTGGGAGGTATGGAATATTTTGGGAAGAATAGAGAAATGGTTATTCTTAGCAGGAAGGTTTTAAGATTGTTTTAAGTACTGTTCAATTTTCCTAAATTATATTTTGGAGGATATCTTTTCTTTTGACTTGTTTGCACCCAGATTTCAGGAAATTGGTTGCAGGGTTTCATGCCATCAGAAGTAATTAATCAAAGAGAATGTTTCATGGTTTTGTTTTGCTGAACAAAGTTTAAGACTGTTTCATATTTCCTATAGAATCAACTTACGTTGATGGTTGCTGGATCTCTTGGATCTTATTGGATTGGACTCCATGATCAAGATGGCGAAGGACAGTTTACCTGGGTTGATTCTACTCCGCTCAATCCAAATATTACGTGAGTATAACCTGCACTAACAAATGCAGCACTAACTATCATGGTTGTCATGACTGGGAAAAAATAAAAGAAAACATATGGAGAGGTCTTATGTTTTAATTTTAAAGGCAGTAAAGTTTTAATAACGAATGGATTGCATGGCCAATGGCTTTATTACTGAGTACATGGTCATTTTCATTGTAGCTTACCAAACCTTAGCAGCGTTTTTAAACTAAGAAATGCATTTCATTACACTAAGAAACCCAGCTCTGTCATTCATGGATTATTAAGTAAAGGAAAACTTAATGATTTTATTCATCTCAAGAAGTTTCATCACTCAAATTCTTTTACTTCTATTAGTACTTATATTGTCCAATAAACAGAAATAAGATTTTCTGATAGAGAAAAACAGTCCATGTCCACTGTTGGTGCAATACTGCACACAGAAATAGAAATATACATACCTTAAAGCAAATGACGTCATTCTGGAAACCAGACAACTGGCCTACCTCAGGGCACATACTGCCATGGATAAAGGTGAACATGTAATGATGGCACTTTAGCCAAGATGATTATGTCATGAAGGCAACTTAGCATACTGCCATGGATAAAGTGAACATTTAATGATGGCAATTTAGCCAAGTGAATATGTAATTAAGGCACCTTAGCTTACTGCCATGGATAAAGGTGAACATGTAATAATGGCACTTTATGATTTATACCTAAATACTGTTATTCAGCAGGGTGAACTGTGTAGCAAAGTAAAGGGTAATGTAAAATATATTTTAGGAGCTGATGCACTTTTCTTAAATACAATGGGATGGTCTGATGAGGTTACATGTAAAGAATGTCCATTAAATTGTGGACAGGATTAGAAAGCAATTAATATCAAAAGTCAAAATTCAAAGTGATAATTTGCTTTAGATATTATAATACCTGATAAAATGTGTTCTAATGTTACCAAGGAGAACATTGAGAAGTCAAAGTAAAGTGTCCAAAACTAGCACAGTATGGTAAAACCCACCACTGCATGAGCAGTTCTGCTATGCTATGCCTCCAGAATCTGGACAAACAGAAATATTACAATTATGGATAGATATAATGAAACACAGTAGAACACTAACAGTGGACATCCCTGTAGAATCAGTCACTCAAGCTTTAAGCTATGTGAGCAACCTGTTAATGTTAAAGACTGAACAGCAAAGTTCTTGCATGTGGCATACAATAAGGAACATTAATAAAACCTTGCATTACTGCCAGACCCATAATATTGCTGCTTATTCAAGATGAATTAGATCAAATGGGCTTAATCTTTATCCACACATTACAGTATTCATCAGACTCAAGAAACAAGTAAAATGGTGTTCTAACATTTTATGCTCTTTCTTCAATATTGGAAATGAACTGCTGTGGGAAATGAAGGTGACTTAGACTATTGCACTGTGCTGCTGTAGGAAACGAAGGTGACTTAGTCAGACTAATGACTGTGCTGCTGTAGGAAACGAAGGTGACTTAGTCAGACTAATGGCCTCTTAATGTTAGTAAATTTTGTAAGTGTTTTGAAGTAAGTTTACCCGGCAAAAAAAAATAGGCTATTTTTTTGCCATTAATTTTCTCTCAAATTGTATTGTTACCTCAGGAGATGGAATCGTGATGAACCGAACAATCAAAACAATGGTGAAGATTGTGTAGAGATGTATGGAACATCTGGACTCTGGAATGACAAAGAATGCTTTGCAACCACAGGATATATATGTGAAAGAGGAACTGGTGAGTGGAGAAGCTATTAGCTTCGAATCAGACATGTTCATTGAAGATACTTTAGCCTATTGGCAGATTTTTAGCTCACTCAATTTGGGTGCAATATTGTTGCCCTTGAAATTGGTTTTGCAAACTTTCCAAATTAAAAACATACAAAGTAATAATAAGCAGAAGACAAACCATGGAGTTTTAGCCCCACCACTACTTTGTCACAAGGCGGAGGCAGCCCTGAGTTTTACCGGATTCTTTTGATAGTCTTTGCGCGGAACACTCTTCACTCTTCTCTTGTACCTCTTTCGGTATGTACAATATTTACAATTTCTCTTGATAATTAGTGACTCACTGGCCAAATCACACAGCCTCATTGGAGCACTGTGGCTCTGGGTACTGGGGTAATACTTTATATAATATATGATAGAAATCTGCAATTGATGGAACTAGCATAAAATTTAAATTGATGTCATTAGGAAATGACTGAGAAAAGTTCTGTTATTTTTCTGAAGTAAGAATTTAAAATATTTAAATGACTGGGATAAGACTAGTCAATTTTATGTGAGACTGGAGTAGAACCAGATAAAGATTTAGTCCATAGTTGAAGAGATGTCTTATTTTATTATACATCAATTCCTTTCTAGACATCATAAAGAAGTGTGATGAAGAAGATGGGTGGGTGTCCGCTAGTAACAAATGTTACAGATTTTATGAGCTGCAGAAGTCTTTTGAGGGCGCAAGAACTTATTGTAAAAATTTGGACGGTAATCTGATTGCAGTCAACAGTGATGATGAACAGAATGTGGTTACTGCTACTTCTCAGCTCAATGGTGTTACATTCTGGATTGGGATCACTAATAAGGTAAATCCAACCAAATATTAAAGGCTGCATAGAATATGCTGGTATTAATCACACCTGTAACTAGGTGTTTTGTAGTGGAAACAGTTGCTGATGTGTTATCATTGATGACATAATAAAAGCTCTGTAAGAATTTCCCCTAATATAAAATTTGATTCATAAATGATAATTAATACTAATAATGATAATAATAATCAACAGTTATTTTTATGACGCTTAAGCAACCATAAATGTGGGAGAAGCCGGCAAGGGCTTATGGATTACAACTTACAAGTTGTGTGGCTTCCAATTCAACATTTTAACTCAAATTTGGAATCTTTTCAATATAGAAAGTCATTTCAGATGGGTAAACCATAGATTGCTCTTGGATTAAAAACCCACCTTACTATGACCCAGCCTGGTATCGAACCTGGAACCTCCCGATTGCTAAGCCTCATTGCTTCAAATGCCACCGCCTTTATCCACTTGGCCACAGCCCCGGTTGTATATTTGATGATACTCTCCACACAATATTTTTTTCTGCAAAAGGCTTTTCTCGATAGGGTTTGAAAATATCTTGTAGATTGTTTGGTAGAAACTGACAAACTCACCAAAGGGAATACTGCCCAAACCACATGATGGTTTGTAATTATAGACATATATGTCTATTATCATTTAAAATATAATAATAAAATTGCTCCATGGTAAACTTTTTCCAATCTTAGCATATTAATATGGTGCTTCAATTATACCTTTTGCAACCTTAGCATATTAATATGGTGCTTCACTTAAACCTTTTGCAACCTTAGCATGTAAGCATGGTGCTTCATTGAAACCTTTTCCAATCTTAGCATGTTAATATGTTGCTTCATTGAAACCTTTTGCAATCTTAGCATGTTAATATTTTGCTTCATTGAAACCCTTTGCAATCTTAGCATGTTAATATGGTGCTTTAATTAAACTTTTTCCAATCTTAACATGTTAATATGTTGCCTAAAATTAAACCCTTTCCAATCTTAGCATGTTAATATGGTGCTTCACTTAAAACTTTTCCAATCTTAGCATGTTCATATCCAGGTGCTTAAAATTAAACCTTTTCCAATCTTAGCATATTAATATGGTGCTTCACTTAAACCTTTTGCAACCTTAGCATGTAAGCATGGTGCTTCATTGAAACCTTTTCCAATCTTAGCATGATAATTTGGTGCTTCAATTAAACCTTTTGCAATCTTAGCATGTTAATATGTTGCTTCATTGAAACCTTTTGCAATCTTAGCATGTTAATATTTTGCTTCATTGAAACCTTTTCCAATCTAAGCATGATAATTTGGTGCTTCAATTAAACCTTTTGCAATCTTAGCATGTTAATATTTTGCTTCATTGAAACCCTTTGCAATCTTAGCATGTTAATATGGTGCTTTAATTAAACTTTTTCCAATCTTAGCATGTTAATATGTTGCTTCATTGAAATCTTTTGCAATCTTAGCATGTTAATATGTTGCTTCATTGAAACCTTTTCCAATCTTAGCATGTTAATATGGTGCTTTAATTAAACTTTTTCCAATCTTAGCATGTTCATATCCAGGTGCTTAAAATTAAACCTTTTGCAATCTTAGCATGTTAATATGTTGCTTCATTTAAATGATTTCATACAGTGATAAAGATTAATCTTTAATCCTAACCATAATATCATCTGACAGTATTACAGTGAAAGTTCTATCTACAAATGGTCCAATCAAGAACAAGTAACATACACAAACTGGGCCCTGAATGAGCCTGGAAACAGGTAAGAACTTTATGCTAGAATTTGTGAGAAACCTTGGTGAACTCGTTGTAAAATATTTGACAAGTTTTCAATGTTTACCTTCATATTGATTTTAAGATATTCTCTTATTCTGCGACACCAAAGCAGACATAATCAAACTTAGCATAAAGAAATCAATAGAGTGAGGACCAAAGATTACCTTTTAATTTGTAGGTACTATGCTGATGGTGGTGACTGTGGAGAGGTTTTAGATACTGCTGTTAGTGGTCAGTGGAGCACAGCTAAATGCACTGATATGAGAGATGGCTTCCTCTGTGAACGGGATGAAGGTAAACTTCTTGCTCCCACTTCTTTGAATTTTATTTGATTTAATACATTATTATTAAGATTCATCCTGACTAACAGTATCTAAGGGAATTGTAATGCTCCTCCTGAGCAATATAACATACAAACATAGATCAATATAACATACAAACATAGATCAGTATAACATACACACATAGATCAGTATAACAGACACACATAGATCAATATAACAAACACACATAGATCAGTATAACAGACACACATAGATCAGTATAACAGACACACATAGATCAATATAACAGACACACATAGATCAGTATAACATACACACATAGATCAATATAACATACACACATATATCAATATAACATGCACAAATAGATCAATATAACAGACACACATAGATCAGTATAACAAACACACATAGATCAGTATAACAGACACACATAGATCAATATAACAGACACACATAGATCAGTATAACATACACACATAGATCAATATAACATACACACATATATCAATATAACATGCACAAATAGATCAATATAACAAACACACATAGATCAGTATAACATACACACATAGATCAGTATAACATACACACATAGATCAGTGTAACAAACACACATAGATCAATATAACATACACAAATAGATCAATATAGCAAACACACATAGATCAATATAACATACATACATAGATCAGTATAAGATACACACATAGATCAGTATAACAGACACACATAGATCAATATAACATACACACATAGATCAATGTTATATACACACATAGATCAGTATAACATACACACATATATCAGTATAACATACACACATTGATCAATGTATACACACGTAGAATGATATAACATACACACAAACACACACCAATAAACCTTCACACATAGATCAATGCAACATACACATTTAGATCAATATAACATTCACACATAGTTCAAAATAACATACACACGTAGATCAGTATAAGATACACACATATATCAATGTAATATACACTCATAGATCAGTAATATATAACATTCACATGTAGATCAGTAATTTATAGCATACACACATAGATTGATAAAACATATACACATACATCAATATAACATGCACATGTAGATCAATAAAGCATACACACATAGATCAATATAATATACACCTGTAGATCAATATAGCATACACACTTGATCAACATAGCATTAAAATGTTGATCAACACTTGTAGATCAATATAGCATACACACATAGACCAATATAGCATACACACTAGATCAACATAGCATTGAAACATTGATCATTATAACATGTACATGTAGATCAATATAGCAAACACACATAGATCAATATAACATACACACATAGATCAGTATAACAGACACACATAGATCAATATAACATACACGCATAGATCAATGTTATATACACACATAGATCAGTATAACATACACACATATATCAGTATAACATACACACATTGATCAATGTATACACACGTAGAATGATATAACATACACACAAACATCAATAAACCTTCACACATAGATCAATGCAACATACACATTTAGATCAATATAACATTCACACATAGTTCAAAATAACATACACACGTAGATCAGTACAAGATACACACATATATCAATGTAATATACACTCATAGATCAGTATAACATTCACATGTAGATCAGTAATTTATAGCATACACACATAGATTGATAAAACATATACACATACATCAATATAACATGCACATGTAGATCAATAAAGCATACACACATAGATCAATATAATATACACCTGTAGATCAATATAGCATACACACTTGATCAACATAGCATTGAAACGTTGATCAACACTTGTAGATCAATATAGCATACACACATACACCAATATAGCATACACACTAGATCAACATAGCATTGAAACATTGATCATTATAACATGTACATGTAGATCAATATAGCAAACACACATAGATCAATATAGCATATAGAATATAGCAGTATAGCATTTATCAATATAATATGTACACGCAGAACAACATACCATACACGTAGATCAACATAGCATTCACACGTTGATCAATATAATATACACTTGTAGATCAGTTTAACATTCTGAGAAAATATTAGCCCTTTGTTTCAAAACTGAGCTTTAATTTAGCTTTTGTTGTCATAAAATAGCTTTGTATAAAAATCTTAAGACTTGCTCTTTTCCACTGTCATAATTAACATGCATAGGCTGATTCTGGTTTTGTGGAAGTTGGTTTCATGAACTATTAAGGTTAACTAACTAGCTAGCTAATTGTACCTTAATATTTTTCCATAGAGTCTTGTGTAGTAATGTAATCAGTTTGCCTTCTTGTTTGTTGTTTCCAAATCTTTAAAATACAATGTTTTATATACTGAATGCCATCAATTTCTGCCATATTTAATCCATTACAATTAATTAGGCCTCCTGTTTTCATTTGAAAATATACAGAATGAAAGATGCATTTGTAGTATTGGATCCAAGAGTTTTCACACTGTCAATACAGCTGGTAATATCAATGATAGTAATAAACTCTTGACAGAGCCTCTGTTTGAAAATGCAATAGTTAGCTCTGGAGGATGTGAACAGCCTATGAAGACTAGATAACCAATTGGTACACAGCACAAATTTTAACATAGAAAGGCACACTTCTGAGGTCTCTTTCATTAAAGTCAATCTACAATGTGATAAGATATTGCCTTTGGATTCTTTGCATTGGTTACCATACTTTGCATCCCTAGTATTTACTTAGTTATGTAGATTTATTTCAGCATAATTTGTTTGTTCTATACAAAAGGTATTTGTGCACCTGGTTGGCGTATACACAAAGGAAGCTGTTACCAGTTCAACAGTCACACACAGCTGACCTACACCGATGCTAAACATAATTGTGAAGCTCAGGGTGCTTTCCTGGTCTCTATCTTCAGTGGGGAGGACAATGATTTCATTGTCTCTCAGTTCGAAGATTTACAGAACATTGGAATAACAGATGTATGGATTGGTATTGCAGGTACGACATTCATTGGTTTATACCTGCTGTAGGTGTGTGACATTACCTAGGTATGTAATTCATTAGTTTATAGATGTTGGTAAGTCACCTAGGTATGTGATTCATTAGTTTAGAGATGTAGGTGTGTGAAGTCAACTAGGTGTGTCATTCATTAGTTATATATGTTGGTAAGTCACCTAGGTATGTCATTCATTAGTTTAGAGATGCAGGTGTGTGAAGCCACCTTGGTGTGTCATTCATTAGTTTAGAGATGTAGGTGTGTGACATTACCTAGGTATGACATTCTTTAGTTTATAGATGCAGGTGTGTGACATTACCTAGGTATGTCATTCATTAGTTTATAGATGTAGGTGTGTGACATTACCTAAGTATGTCATTCATTAGTTTATAGATGTAGGTGTGTGACATTACCTAAGTATGTCATTCATTAGTTTATAGATGTAGGTGTGTGATATCACCTATGTCATTCTTTAGTTTATAGATGCAGGTGTGTGAAGTCACCTAGGTGTGTCATTCATTAGTTTAGAGATGTAGGTGTGTGAAGTCACCTAGGTGTGTCATTCATTAGTTTATAGATGTAGGTGTGTGACATCACCTAGGTATATCATTCATTAGTTTTACAGATGTTGGTAAGTCACCTACTTATGCCATTCATTAGTTTATAGATGTAGGTGTGTGACATCACCTATGTCATTTTTTAGTTTATAGATGCAGGTGTGTGAAGTCACCTAGGTGTGTCATTCATTAGTTTAGAGATGTAGGTGTGTGAAGTCACCTAGGTATGACATTCATTAGTTTATAGATGTAGGTGTGTGACATCACCTAGGTATGACATTCATTAGTTTATAGATGTAGGTGTGTGACATCACCTATGTCATTCATTAGTTTGTAGATGTAGGTGTGTGACATCACCAGGTGTGTCATTCATTAGTTTATAGATGTAGGTGTGTGACATTACCTAGGTATGTCATTCATTAGTTTATAGATGTAGGTGTGTGACATCACCTATGTCATTCATTAGTTTGTAGATGTAGGTGTGTGACATCACCAGGTATGTCATTTATTAGTTTATAGATGTAGGTGTGTGACATCACCTAGGTATGTCATTCATTAGTTTATAGATGTAGGTGTGTGACATCACCTAGGTATGTCATTCATTAGTTTATAGATGTAGGTGTGTGACATCACCTAGGTATGACATTCATTAGTTTATAGATGTTGGTAAGTCACCTAGGTGTGTCATTCATTAGTTTAGAGATGCACGTGTGTGACATCACCTAGGTATGTCATTCATTAGTTTATAGATGTAGGTGTGTGACATCACCAATATGTCATTCATTAGTTTATAGATGTAGGTGTGTGACATCACCTAGGTATGACATTCATTAGTTTTTATCTACCACACCCTAGAACTGCTTACACCTTGTCATTGGTTAAGTATGATCTGTTGAACTGTTTTAAATCAGGCTCTCTTGATGTTCTATTTCTCTGTAGATTATCCATCTGATGGTGTGTTTATGTGGTCTGATAATAGTGCAGTAACCTACAGTAATTGGAGGTCTGATGAACCAGTAAATACAATTGGACAGCATGACTGTGGTATGATCTTTACAGGTGAGGTCAAAGTTCAAATTGTTCAGAATATTCTTAGTAAATATCTTTGTTTGTAACAATAATCTTTGTGACATTCTTTCTTGTTGTAAATGTTGCTGAATATTTTTAAGTCAAACATTTTCTCTTGTTTTCAGTTTTTTGTATTATTTCTATGTTAAATTTAAATTTGTTAAATATGTTAATATGTTAAATTTAAAGAGAATGACCTTTTTGGATGTTCATTGTTATAGGCGATACAAGTGGTCAATGGAACACAGAAAACTGCTTTGTGCTGAAATCTTATGTGTGCAAAGCAAGAACTGGTAAGTTTTAAATAACCTATCTATATGAAAAATTAAGCATGGAGGAAGGGGGGGTGCGGGAGGTGGGGGGCCTTCAAAGAAATATGGTTGAGGTGATATCAAAAGGGTGGCACAAAGGTGTTTCAGTCTTATGTTAGTTAGTCACATAAAATGTCATAAAATATTGAATAATTACCCATGCTGCCTGGTGTTTGAGAATACAGTCACATTATAACTATCATTACATCTTTGAATTTATGAATGCTTCATTAAGATAACAATTTAATTCACTGTTTGTTTCACTGCTCACATTTGATTGTGATTGTTCGGTTTTTTCTTGTTGTGTTCTACACTTTAAATGCTTCTCTGACAATTGTTACTGGGTTGGATATAATCATTGTTTCATGACGCATTCTGCTCTTTTCTGACATTACAAAATTTCATAATAAGAATGATAAAATATTGTTTTCTTCCCTCCCAGGTGATCCTATTTACACTATAAGTCCAAATTTACGTAAGTGGCTATTAATACTTCTATGCTATAACTGGTCAGTGTGTGGTACTTATGGGATATAGATGACCACATCATTTGCTAAAACTCATGGGGCATATAAGACATGAACAGATCCTATGCACGGGCATGTAAGACATGAACAGATCCTATATATGGGGCATGTAAGATATGAACAGATCCTATATATGGGGCATGTAAGATATGAACAGATCCTATATATGGGGCATGTAAGATATGAACAGATCCTATTCATGGGGCATGTAAGATATGAACAGATCCTATTCATGGGGCATGTAAGATATGAACAGATCCTATATATGGGGCATGTAAGATATGAACAGATCCTATATATGGGGCATGTAAGATATGAACAGATCCTATATATGGGGCATGTAAGACATGAACAGATCCTATGCATTGGGCATGTAAGACATGAACAGATCCTATATATGGGACATGTAAGATATGAACAGATCCTATATATGGGGCATGTAAGACATGAACAGATCCTATATATGGGGCATGTAAGACATGAACAGATCCTATATATGGGGCATGTAAGAC
>JAIPMN010002925.1:1034-17557 GCA_020650975.1 Apostichopus californicus | reverse complement strand
CTATTTATCACTCACATGAACAAATTTCAATTGTTCACTTCATTCCAACTGAGCATTAGGAATGAAGTGAACAATTAAACATTTTTCAGAAAAATGTTGAGTTGACGAGATACGATAAGTTGTCAATTAAACATTTTGCAGAAAATGTTTCAATTGCTCAAATGGAATGAAGTGAACAATTGAACATTTTGCAGCAAAATTTCCAATTGACGAGATATGATAAGTTGTCAATTAAACATTTTGCAGAAAAATGTCCAATTGACGAGATATGATAAGTTGTCAATTAAACATTTTTCAGAAATTTATTTTAATTGCTCAGTTAAAGCAACTGAGCAATCCAACATTTCTCTGATTTTTGATAAGATTTTATCTTGTTATCTAAACAATTTACTGAAAAATGTCAACTTATGGTGCAAAGTTTTTCTTAAGTTGATGGCACTTTTAAGCTTCCATAGATTAACATTGAGTGTTTACCATAGAGCCAATGTATATACTGAATTTACTTGAAGCTAGCGAACAGGGTCAACCCACCCAGTAGCAAAATTAATACATAAATTAACCGAATTGAAGCTGAACGTTGTACAGTAGTTCTATTAGGCATTTTTTTTTTAGAGTATTCAAAATCATACGAAGTTTTGTATGGTGGAGTATAAGGATCGCGAGATATAATTTCTCAATATGACAAGGAAAACGTGGTAAATATGGCTGTTTAAAGGTCAATTTTGACCGAAAATTTTAGGTCATTCACAAATTACAAGAATATGTGAAAATTAGAGTGCGACAGTCGGAAAAATTAGAGGGCGACAGTCGGAAATTCCGACTGTCGCACTCACATTTTCCAACTATCGTCAGTTTTACCAAGATTGGGGGTGAGACACCCCCCACACCCCCCCTCTAGCGACGTCCCTGGTCACAACTACATACTAAATACGAGATTGATCCAACCTTTTCTTCTTGAGATATCGTGTGTACAAGGTTTTCACATTATGACCCCTCGTGACCCCAAATGAAATTTGACCTTCACAAAAAACAATAGGCTTGTTCTTCTTAATGTGGTACTCCTTCACACGAAATACGAGATTGATCCAAGCTTTCTTCTTGAGATATCGTGTTTACAAGCAAGGCGTCACACACACCCGCACACACACACGCACACACACACGCACTCATCCGCCAGCTTGACTGCATAGGTTACGTTTATCATATAAACCATGAATGACTGCAGGACTTCTAGAATAAGACTCAGATCATAAGGTTGAAAATTACTCCGAAAATTGGCGATTTGGTAATTACGGGTGTTACGCAATATATTTGTTAACAGTGATAGAACCATTTGGTAAATTTGAACGAATTTCCAAGATTATTACCAGTTATAGGCTATGTTAAACATCCCGCTTTCATTCACTGTGACATTATTTCACATGCATTGCTGTCGTGCTGTGTATAGCATTTCCATGCATTTAACCTACTAACTTAAAACATGTCTCGTGCGTTTCATTATGGTCGAAAAGGGTCTATTCCCATACCAGGGTGAGAGGTTTTCGTGGCATTTTAACTCCCACACAATTTCGTAATTCCACACTGATCCCTGGATAGCTTATTTATTTTCAAAGCGGCTTTTGAAAAAGACCCTTACAGTCAACACAATCAGTCCTAATATCAGCCCTGGATTCCGATTTTTGTGTTCGATTTTTGAGGAATATTTGCACTTTGCACCATAATAATTTTGAGAGTCTTTTCAGAATTTGATAATACACATGCGCACACTGGATTTTTCTTTTAAAGTCAAGTAGAATTAACTTTCCAAAGAAAAGAAGTTATATCTTTACCTGAGTAATACTTAAAACCCAGAGTGATTTAATACCATAGAATGAGGCGAATAATCTTCATGGATTACGTGATTTTTTTCCAGACAATGAATAGTAGGTCCCTGGCTCCGTCCTTTATAGTAGCGACAGCTTACTAAGGTTTGTCGGTTGCGATTTTCTCAGAGGTGATAAAGGATGCCCTTGGGTATGTCAGTAATCAACCGAGATTTCAATACCGTTCCGCCTTAACAACTTCGTCTGCCATCAAGTTAAGCCTGTTATATCACAACTTGAATAATATTGCAGCTGAACAAATGAAAGAGGTTGTATTTCGTTGACAATATATAGCTTTTGCAATTGGCGTCTTTATAATATGCGTTATGATAACTACATTACCTCTTTTACCAGGATGAACCGGCTTTATATATGCTTAAAAATCTCACTCACACACCCAAATGGTTTAAAGTACAGGTCGGGTAGATTCTCCACGGGACGTAAATTGTCCCCCAGTGATTTAGGTTACACTTAGCTGATGGTGAAGTTTATTCCTGTTTATTACGTGTGAAAATCGGCCGTGTTTGTATCATATTTGAAAGATATTTGAAAGATCTGATTATGCCCTTCCAGCAGAACAAGCAAAGCCCAAGTTATCCAACGGGATTTGTCAATTAGCTTCTGCCAAAGATGTCTTTCCTTTTTCTTATGTTAAACTGTATAATATTATGAGATTTCAGTTAATTAAATACTTAATTAAGTAAAGTTAACTTTAAACGCCATTAATTACTATAATTTATTATTCTTCAATCTCCATCAGTATCTGCTGATATTGTAAAATGTTAATGTCATTTTCCTCGTATATACTTAATATTCGCCTTGAGAATATTGATGTCAGCAACTTCACTAAAAACTTCTCATTATAGCAGTAAGATTCACCTGACATCAGTCAAGCGCTTCTACATCTTGTTGGCGCAAGACACAACCTCTTGCACATTTCAATGTTTAATTCGAAAATTAGGGTTATTTCCTTTGCACAAATGGGATTTGTGTGTTGTTTATCATTGAAAGAGATTTATACAAGAACTATACTGCGCGTGAAACTCTTTCAAGTGAAAATATACTCTTGCAGCTGCTATGTGTATGCATTAACGACAATATATAGTTTTATTGGGATGCGCGAACATTAATTTGCCGGCTGTTGGTGTGGCTGTCATTACTATTTGTTTGAAGTTTTAAACTATCCTAACAAAACCAAATGTTTGAAAGTAAAGTAATGTAAGGGATCAACCAAGCTGTATACTTTACAATTTAAAATAGGAACACAAATTACTGTCAAGCCCCCCCCCCCCACACACATCACACAAAATAAGGAAATAAATAGTAATGATGAAGCGGAAGTGGATACGAATAAAACAATGCTTTAGTTGTTATCCAAAAATCTCAATTCTTGTTGGATTCCAGACTATGTAAGTTAACATTGCATTAATTAATGTAAACTGCCAACGACCAAGGTATCAAAGGAGGCCAAATGTCAAACCATTGAGTTATCTCGTTTACAACGTTTAAAGACTTTGACCTTTGTTGTCCTTAAATGACGTTTAGTCGGTTCATATAATAATAAGGTTCTTGTACTCAATACGGTGAATCCACAAAGGATTATGAAGTTCACACTCGATATATATCGCGGGATCCTGTACTCAATATGGTGAATCCACATAGGCTATGTGAAGTTCACACTCCATGTATAGCGGGATCCTGTACTCAATATGGTGAATCCACATAGGCTATGGGAAGTTCACACTCCATATATAGCGGGATCCTGTATTCAATATGGTGAATCCACATAGGCTATGGGAAGTTCACACTCCATATATAGCGGGATCCTGTATTCAATATGGTGAATCCACGTAGGCTTGAATATAGCGGGATCCTGTACCTAATATGGTGAATCCACATAGGCTATGGGAATTTCACACTCCATATATGGAGGGATCCTGTATTCAATATCGTGAATCCACGTAGGCAATAATAGGCCTATAACGGGATCCTGTACTCAATATGGTGAATCCACGTAGGCGATAATATAACGGGATCTTGAATTCAATATGGTGAATCCACGTAGGCTATGGGAAGTTCACACTCCATGTATAGCGGGATCTTGTACTCATTATGGTGAATCCACGTAGGCTATTTGAAGTTCACACTCCATATATAGCGGGATCTGGAATTCAATATGGTGAATCCACGTAGGCTATAATATAACGGGATCCTGTAATCAATACGGTGACTCCACATAGGCTATGTGAAGTTCACACTCCATATAAACAAAATAAGTTCGGAAATGATATTGAGAATAAGTCATATTCAAGAGTTTCGTCGTACTTTTTTTTTTAATCTTTTATTTGTGAGAATATTTAAAACCGATCACTTTGCGGGCGAAATGGTTCCGCTGTAGCATATAACTTAGAGATTAAAGGACGTTGCCACATTAACAACAACAAAAACTACAATTTTGTCATTCTGATGGTGACATCTTATTATTACAAAAGGAAGAATTTTTGTCGAAAGGCCAACATAACATTTATTTATGAACATAATGGCATTCCGTACCGTCGAACAAAGAGCACACAAATACTTTTCGTCTCAGATTCTGCAACATTAAGCCATATTATATATTATACAAATAATGAATGGTTACGAGTGCAATAGTGCAAATATTTCATGAGTTGAAAGATGGGGAATGTTCCATTCAACGAGGCGCAGCCGAGTTGAATGGAACAAATTACATCTTTCAACGAATGAAATATTTGCACCATTGCACGAATGGAAACCATTCATTATTTGTTTTATACAACACCTTCAAATTTGGATATAATTGGATGTAAAATGCACTCATGCAACAGATTGTTTTGAACAGACAGGTTTCTCTGCTCTCTTACCATTGAAAAAAAGTGCTATCAAAAAAGTATAACGCATGGTTCTATTTCATAGCGTGCAATAGAGCGGATTTTGCATGCAATCGACGAGCAATTGACCAATCAAATGGGCGGAATATAATTAGGTGTTGTATAATATGAATTAACACATGAACACATAGGATAAAGCACCGGTGATCTGTTCTTAAGAATTTACAAATAAAATGCTGTAATTTCAAAGTGGCCTGTTGTCGAAAATCACTCAAATAGGCCTACTGGAATGTGAGGTATGCATGGATCAAAGAGAAGTAATTTCATCGGAGAGGTTTGGTGTAACTTTGTGCCCCCTCCCCCACAAATAGAATCAAAATTCCCAATTCACACCTTGAAATCTGTGCTACAATACCCTCCTCCGAAGGCTCCGATCCCATGTATATGATCCACACCAAAGACCGAGGGCGGTGATCTTCACTGTCTTTAGCTGTTCTGGAAAAGAACGTAACATAGCTGTTCTTTATACTGCTGTTAACAGTTAAAAGTTAACTTTTATCAGATCTGGTCTGTCGATTCATAAAAGCAGTCGGGACCACCGAGGCATTGCACGATCGTTACGTGTTTGCTTGCGTAAGGTTACACAACAATTATATGCTGTCTGATCATCCTGGCAACAACCGCATATGAATTATTGCGCAATCGGCGGGCTACTTATTTGTCTTGTTCAGGAATAGGTTGCTGAGAGTAGGCTGCTGATGAGAACTAAACATCGTACGTTGAAGCAGGAAAAGAAATACAATAGCAGAAACAGGATGATTACCGACGCATGTTTTGTATAGTACCTATTCCTGGCTTCCAAGGAACCCACCCCCGTGGAACTCATTATACGTAACCTGGTCATGCTCGTTCTGTGACAAGTCTCGATGTAACGGGGCTGGGGTTGAGAGAGATCAATTTGTTTGGTGTTCGGGCACAGGTCTATGCTTTGTGTGACTTTATATTAATAACTGTTTGTCATTAACTCACGTGATATGAATATTGTTGTATCTGCAAATCATTCCTGTGTTGCAATGTTTGGTTACCAATTCTTTCGTCTGTGTGTGTGTGTTGCTCAGTCTAATTGTAATTCCATTTAGAAGTCTAATATAAACACGGCGTATTATATAAAACTTTTCTTAATAACAACCATCAAGTGACGTTCGGGACAATTATCTGTTCCGCCTCTATAAAAGTAGGATATGTTAGTATGCGTTGTCAACCTTATCACCATAAATGACAAAACTTAACCGTGCACAAATATGTCATCATAGGCATAGGAGCCCAATTTTAATTGGGGAGCTGTAACGACTTGCCCGAAAAATATAACGAACGCGCGTTCAACATCTTCATGTGCATATCATATAGGCTTGCATCGGTGTTATTACATCGCATGCAAATAACATACATTCATTTGCCGTGTTACTACCCTTCCATATTGGTTAAAATTTTTCGGGAAGTCGTTACAATAATTATGATTATAATAATAATATAAGTATATATTATTATCCAACCCTGGATAAAAATGCGAATAAATAAATAAATAAATAAAAATAAATAAATAAGTTTAACCATTGAAAAACACATTGAAATTTATTTTCCTTTCAGTAGGTGCCCGAAACATTCCCAGCATATTGACCGAATTTTCACAAAAATATTTGGTTCCCCCCCCCCCCACCTACGCCTATGTCTGTCATACAAAAAAAGACAGACAGACATGCTCTACAGCGTTAACGGTGAGATTAAACCAATGACGAATTATCTCGCTAACAAAAGTCAGTTTCAATGCCAAAGATTATGAGATCAGTTGTCTCGTTTATATTACATCATCTTATTTACCGTGTTTTTCTACTCTTTTTAAATCTCTTTTAATCCCCATAGCTTTTACTAAATGCATGGCTATCCTCAAAGTTAGTGAACCATAAAACTCGCAGACATGCACAACTTTGGAGTTCAACATAACAGGGTTACCGTATAGAAAAGAGAGCCCTTCTTAACGTTCTGCCACCTCTACTAAATTTATCGAAGGATTTAACTCAAGCCTAGATTACAGAGGCATCGAACCTTGCCCTAACCTGTTATCAAGTACCCTCCCATTCATTTACTCTATCAATGATCGGTACTTATTCGGCATTACGCCAAAAAATACACCATCGGGTTGATTGGTCAGTCCCGACGCAAGAGGACTTGAGCTGGATCTTGGTGAAAAACATTTTTCTCTGGGCAACAAGATTATTATAAAATTGAAAGTATGAATTCTGTCAATCTTCATTCACATTCTGTGCAAACATTTCAGAGAAATGTGGCATCCCATGATGACCTATAGTGTGAACTTAAAAAATGAGCTCCTCGGTTCACGGTTTGATAACAATTAGTACTATTTTATATATATATAATAATATTATTCTTTAACATAGCAGTATCGTTCGGCTGCACGGATACGACGGTGCTGTGCAGCACGAGGTTGATGTACGGGGGGAGGGGGTGGGGTTAGGAGTGGGTGGGGTGGGGGACTGCGTGAAGAGTAAGTTTGCAGAAATCAGACCGACATGAATTGTTGTAATTCTACAGTAATATTGAATAAGCTGTTAATTGACATTTTCTTACATTAAACGTGGCAAGAAATTACCTAGCGTATTGGTTTCCTGCTAGTTATCGTCTTCACGCATTGTGTCTTTTCAAGTATCTATTATACATCTCAATGTGTTCACCGTGCTCATTAACCTGTCTGTATTCTGTGCGTGTTTTTGTCCCTTCTGTTACTGTTACTTGTCATTTAGCCTCTGAAGAAGATCCTGCTAGGATCGAAACGTCAGGCCAACTTACTTTTACACAAGTATCTAATTGTTAGTTGTTTTTGTTGTTGTTTAGCTTTTCTTTGTTTTGTCTTTACTTTTCGTGAGACCTCCATCTTGTCTACAAGCTTGTCACTGTTCGAGAGACCTCCATCTTGTCTACAAGCTTGTCACTGTTAATGAGTGTGTCATTGTGGTCTTACGCTGTTGTGACAACAGTTTCTTTCATATGAAACACATGTGCACATTCTAAATCAGTGGCAATTAGGGCGACAAAGTCTAGACATTCTCTTTCGACTATATAAACCGGGCATTAACTAACGTTTTTGTACGAACAAGATAGGTAATTACTCCCCCGCCTCCCTCGCCCTTATGCCGCAATCATTATACAATATAAAGCGGGAAGGAGTTAGGACTATAAGTCGGTCAACAATTTAGCCATTTCAGAGCGGCGGGTTAATATTTCAGTTACATGAATAGCTGGCTGATTTATGTTGGGTGCAGGATGTGCATTGTGTACCTTACTTCTAGAATTTATGGAAACTTCAAAGTGCCGTCAAAATTTTTTCTGCAATTTTGCTGCAATTCATCATACACCTGCAACATTTTGAATTGATGACATTCCGATGTGATTGTAATTATTCATTTTGTTGCAATATGTTGACTTTACGAGATTTATTAATTCTGAAATTATCATTTTACTGCAAATTGTTGAAATGATGACTTTCTGAGTGTAATTCATAAATTTGATGCAAAATGTTGAGTTCCTCACTAATTTATATGTAAGTAACTTGTCATTTTGTTGGAAATTGTTAATATATTAAATGAAAAAAATAATCATTTTGTTGAAAAATGCCACTATATTTCTCAACATTTTGAGGTTTCCATAACATTTTGTCAAAATTCCTGCAGTGTACAACGGAAGGTAGAGTAATATCAAAATCATATTCATTAAATATGAATCCTCTGAATCTTGAAATGGGGACAAACAACGATTTGGCCCTCAGCCCACGAAGGCTGGATACGTGTCATGTAACTCAACCACTCTGGTACCTTATTTGGCGCACTAATATCTTGCGTCATAATCTTCCTTGGATTCTCAGTTATACAACCATGCACACAGTCATCATGCGCTGTGATTACGAACTATACTTGACCATAGCGGAATCGCATTATCAATTTATATTTCTTCTAAAACCAAAGAGGCATCGCTATGAGGAATTCACAAGCATTTGCAGAATTAAGGAGGTTTAATTCGATGATCCCGTAATATCAATCAGGTCGGGGTTGAAGTGATACCGCCGTGTGACACATTGCCATACCATAACGCTCAGTGAAGGGGCGTTAGTATGATTTCTATTTCCAACGCCATGCCCCCATTCCAACCCCCCCCCCTCCCCCGTCCCGTCCCGCCCACACACACAATGATCCCATTGTTGTCATCTGTATAAGGAACAAGAAAGGTACGTTGTATCCATTCCACTAGAGAGGGGGAAGGAAATGTGTTGCATCTTTGTAATAGACAAACTTCTTTCCTTCCTGCGCATGTCTCTGATCATATATTATATCTATTTATCTAACTTTTATCTAAACATCTCCATCTTGGAAATGTGACAGTAAAGCTGTGACATTTAATGTCGAAATTGCGTCGTTTTGTGCACGAACTTTTGGACGTTTGACCTCAAATTTCAACGTTTCATGTCAAAATGCTGATGTTTTATGTATATAAACTTTGACGCATTATCTCAGCATTGTGGCCTTTTATCTCGTAATTACGCAGTTTAATCTAAGACAATGTGAAGCTTTAACCGTAAGAATCCGATTTTTTCAATAGAAATGTTGATGTTTCATGTGGAAATATTGATGTATGATCTAAAACTTTCTATTACAAAGTTAAATTTAGACGTGTTACGTCGAACTTGCGACGCTTTAGTATTTGATGTTGTTCACATGTATGATCTCCAATTTTGTACATATTGTGTCGAAATTTTGATGTTCTACATATCAAGTTTACATGTTTTTTTTTTATTATTATTATTATTGACATAATAATTTGAAATTCGACGGATTATGAAAGTAAAAATGGATTTTTGTTCATATGTACACAGCTCGGTGTTAGCATATGTGATGTTTGAATAACAATTCTCGGTTATGGAAAATTCGAATCTTTTAATAGGGGCAAACAGATATTTTTGTCGAGCAGTCATCGAACCTGACTGCAGATAGTTGAAATTCTCTTCCACTACTTTTCCACACCTTTTCTTTCAGCCACACCTATATTCTCTCACACACCATTTCAATGGGCTACACATCATGCAGTTTGTATCATACAATCCAGGCATCCCAGCAGCGTCCCCATTACGTTGAACCCACTTGATGCATCGCTGATCACAAGAATATCCCACCCATGTATCATGCTTCTTAAGCCCAAAGAGTGGTAACTTCATGCGTGAGTTTATACAGGAAAACTGCTAGTTGAGGCTGATGTGAGTTTAAATGGATGATTACTTATCGATTCAGCCGGCGATTCGGCTTTGCACTAAACTTACATCTTACAGTGTTGCATAATGTATTTTATATTTCCTTGTAAAAATTGATGTGCAGTATCACAATCCTATAGATGACTCAACGTGTAACTACGAATTCCTTTACCTAGAGCTTGGGTGGGGGGATTGATCGATTGGACTAAAGCCCATCATCATCCTGGTTTCAGTGGCCGATTCGGCCCGGAGAGCAGACTGAATAGAGGAGTTTGTTCTGGCAACAATAGCCAAGTCCTCATCGAGCTATCCTCTCAGCTTAGCGACTGAATACATCAATGGAATTAACCCGCTCTCACTAAAACGTCAACAGTAGCCTATTTAAATAACAATCAAATTATGCAAAGCTCTATTAGCGTGCTTTAAATTTGTCTTTCAGACGTTACAGGAGTGGTTAGTCTAAAATCTCTCGTGAACGAGTGAAGCTGTGCCTTGCAAGACGAGGGTAAAAATACAGACTCGGAACGAGGTGGAACCAAAATGGCCACCTCACTCAGGCTTTTCGCCTTCATCACAATTACGATTTTTGGATTAAGTCTGGCACAAGGTAGGTTCACCTCATCAAAATCGTTTGATTTTCCGTGCCTAGGTTCTATCCTGGCTGACTTTCCTTGAAAGTACCTCATCAAAAATAAATTCCCATCTCAACCGACATCATAATCAATGACTTGTTAAATACTGAATGTACAAAGTTTATAAAATACTGAATTGCTGAGGGTAGTGTAACTTGACGTATGTACTTTAACTCATCGCAATTAATAATGTTTCACGTCTTGATCTATTGCCAGTATTGAATTGGGAATTATCAATAACTTCGATTTATCGAAATCCTTTCTGGAAAGATGTGTTTCAGTCAGCCTTTTGTTTCTTTCATAATTTAAGCCATCCTGACTCTTTAAATAATGATAATTTAATTTTTAGCCAGCCAATTTGGAACAATAGCTCTATTTTGATTGATAATAAGCCTGTATGCAATCGCCACTGGATTCAGAAAGGAATGATTTTTATCAATGATTTGATCATTCTTTCTATAATTTTTACCTCTTTGTTAAAGTTTGTTCTGTTGCGTGTAACTTTCTTGAATATTACGGTACAATTGCTGAAATAAGATCCTCGTGGGTACGATTTTTTTGTAAATACCGATCATGAGCTTGATAATCCAGTAAATAGTTTTGTTAATGTCACACCTTGTGACCGTAGCTTGTGCTGTAAGTCTGTCTAAGACAAAATGTTGAACTCGACAGACTTTAAACATAAATCTGATAAATGGTGTGAGACCCTGAGTGTTTTAGAGGATTCTTGGTCTTTATATTGCTCAGTTCCATTTCTTTGTACAAATGACGTACAGTTATAAGGTGGTTTCAATATAGAATACTTCACAGGATCATCCCTACTAATAAATATCTTAATATTATAAATGTCATAGATAATAGTCTTTGTACTTTTTGTGGCATTTACACAGAAACAATCCGAAATATGTTTTATGATTGTAGTTTTGTAAAGTATCATATTTTTTATTCAAAACTAATGAAGAAAATACCATCAGTTCGTTCCTTAACTAGATTATTTAAAATATTATTTTATTTTATTATATTATATTTTTAGGCAGAATATAAAAGTAAATATTTGAGAGAGATATTGGCAGCCGTGGTCTGATCTATTAGGTTTTGAAATATATAGTTTTTGGACAGTGTCACAGTAATTTGGAATTTGCCGATGGGGTTGAAATTTTTTTTTTCGTGTTAAATAATTTAAGTTTAATTTGTATATGCCTATATGTTTATGTTATGAGAAATAAAAATATATATAAAAAATAAATTAAAAAATTCGATAGAGAATTATCCATAAAAAAAAAATCGGCGTTTTTCCATAACATATTGATTTCACGGTACACATAATTGTAATCTACTTGAAAAGGAATCGAGCACGGTCACCCCAGACCACAACTGTGACCCTATGAGGAGCAATTCTGCCTCATCTCTGATCTCTCAAGTTATAAACAACAGTATGCTATCTTTACCAGAAACCAAAATGTAACTTCATATATATCCAATGCTAGGCCACAAGACCCCCATTTTTGTCGCTTTTTACAAAATCCGACTCCTCGTTCCCAGAAATTCTTAGAGTGGGGTAAACTACCAGCCATCCAAAACACAGAAGTTGCAAATTTCTTTGAATTTCTACTGTTCGATTAAACCTGTTTCCGTTACTTCTTCGGATGCTATCCAAAAGCTTTTCCTGGGATTGACAACTTAACAATGCCGGTGAGAGGACCTGGTCCGGCCATATATGCTTAGACGTTTTGACTTGCGCACTTTGGAACCACGTGGCTCTAATGGCTTTCCGAATATTTATTTAAGCACTTGTTTTGCCGAAGTTCCTACTAATATAACTCCTTGAACTGGTAATTGCTGTAATAATAAAGATTCCAACTCATAATTGCTTTCGATCCATCCATTCTTTTTGGTCCCATAAACACCCTTACCATCACTGGGTCGCAACCACCATTATTGTCCTGGTGGCTATATACGATGTTATTTCGTCAAGGGGGAGGGAGGGGTATCCCTCCCCATTGACAAAATGTGGATGCTTCTTCGATGCAAATGGTGTAATATTATTCAGACTAGGAAGTACCGCACATATCTACTATACACAATATGCTTGTTTGTAATATTGTGCCAGTAGGGGAGGGGAGGGTGGGGGCGGGGATCACTCATGACATTACTCTGGGTACCCCACCCCGTTGTTTGCGCCCTTGTCCGACATGATGTGATTTGTACAACATTTTGAGTGACACCTTTGGACAGACTAGTGGAACATGTTAACCCACCTCTAGGACTCATAGCTGGTTTCTTTCTCTACTGAATATTCAAGCTGCTAATCATCAATCCTCCCTATGAAAATTTACTGAGTCGGCACATTTACAGTACTTATGAACACTAGCAGGAATTCGTACTGACGTATACTCCTTCCCTTCTCCCCCCCCCCCCTCCCCCAATCCTCTTAATCTGGAGGAAGGAAAACTGCATGGTGTCCTTCAAAGTTTGTACTGATTGACTTATGGAAACATCCATAAACCAACATGTCTCGTGTCCTTATTTTTATGTATTTACTCCAGAATGTGCCGTAAATCAATGTCCTGGAGGTGAGACGTGCTTCGATCGAAATGTTGACGCTCAACCAAACTTTGTATGTGAATGTGATGCACCTACTGAAATGGGTCATAACTGTCTGACTCCCACTGCAGGTAGGTTTTTATGTTTTTTTTGTTTTTAAGAATATGAATATAAACTTATGAAGAACATACGCTTGGGCGAAATCATGTGTAATGCGTAGGTTTTTCAACTGAAAGATAAAGACGCATACATGTCCATCAATTACAACACTATATGATATTGTAACGGCCATATTGTTGTTAGTATGGAAAGCAATTTGCAACTGATTGTGGTGATAATGAGCTGCAAACGAAGCAATGAAGTATGAATGTGTACAATTCTGCAATTTAAAACTAAACCTCTCAAAGCGCCATGGCCGCGAACACCACCCTCTAGAAACAATGTTGTGTCGACATTTGGTCCAAACAAAAACGAAATATATTCCAGTAAAATTTAAACTTGTTGAGATAACCGGCAACATGTTTGGATGAAATGTCCATTTCTGGGTGTACTGCCCTTTCCCCACTAAATATTTCAGACCAACATGTACCGTAAGTCCGTAAGATTGAGATCGGTTTCTTGAACAAAACCAACCGTAGACTGAATTACAGCGCCATATGATATATATAGCCAGCTATTGATAATCCTTATTACTTTTTGGGGGAGTGTGAAGTTAACTCAAGCAGTGCTAACTAAACACTTTTGGTGCTTCTGGAGGTACCATGTGGTTGGACCACCTCCGTGGACACCACCTCCATCTATACTAAGTTTTTACTTAGTTTCCCTTGCGGGAACAAAATTGATCTTGCCACACTGGCCAATTGGATGATCCGGTATAACGATACTTGGAGATGGACCATTATAATAATCTATTCTTGTTGAACTCAAACAGTATTTGACAAGTACAACCTGTCTGGTAATTCATCGAAGCTAGTTTGCAGTTAAGGTTGTCCTTGACCTAATCTCGAGTGGGGGGGGGGGTGGGGGTAACCTCTTCTTATGCCGTATATAGTGTTATATATGTGACCCTGTTCTGTTGTAGAATCATTGTTCAACCAGTAGCATTTGTCTGGTACCATGTAAGTGCTACCCGGACATCCACAGTTGCATCATTGGAAAAGTGAAGCTTATCAATCCCAGACAGTGAACTGTCGAGACTTCTGTCATATAATTCGGAGATGGCTGTAAATATTTAGTTTCAGGTAACTTAAGAATTCTATTTTATGGACTTTTACACAAGAAAAATCGAGTCAAGGATTTAAAATGAGCGACGTTTCTTTTTGTCCATGTGTAAAGGTTAGTATATGATTTCGCTGGTAGTCATCTCGCAGTTTCCTTTGCATAAGCATAAAGTATTGTCAAATAAATAACCTCTTTTGTAATATGTTCGTCATTCTCTACAGGTGTTTCCGTGAGTAAGTCCACTGCAGAACCTTTTATAAATATATATTTCAATTTATAAGTAACATTGTTTGTGCATAACAAGGGATTTCTAACAAGGAGTCACTGTTAAATAAAAAGACACATATATGATTACCCGCTGAATTTATCGTCTTGCGATGTTCGTTTAACTTGGTTGTAATGTATTGTTTGTGATTTGGTTTGTTTGTATTGAAGTAAAATCATTATGGACGTTCCATTATTTAAAGGTATGCTGTTTTGGCCCTAAATATGCTAGATATTCAAATACGGTCACCTTTGGTCAAAAATTCTGATTTTATTACAACCATCGAGGAAACTTTACTCACTGGGACATTCAGTCATCTTTTGTGTTCCTTAACAATGTCTGAGAAGAATTTGGAGAGTAAAGACCTCCAGGAATGTACTTTTTGAAAACTTAGCAGTTATAGCATGCAATCATTTGGGGCCTATACTGACTACCAGTTACTAACACAATGCGATTACGTCATTTAAAGGGTGTGAAGACTCGCGCAAAAAGAAATGTCAAATGCCGGTAGTCTGACCTAGTTTCGAATGCGGTGTAACAGAAGTGTTGGACACACACCATCGATCCCACAAAATACACACACAGATTGCTACCGTCGGTACATGCAGCTACGGTCAATACTCTCAACACAGTGCAGTGGCGGATCCAGGATTTCGCCGAAGGGGGGGGGCCCAGATGGGAAATGCCTAATCGTCGTCCTGGGGGAGGGGTCTAAGGGGAGTGGGTGCCCCCTCCCCTTTGGAAAATTTCACAAAATATGGAGGTCCTCGGTGCAATCTGGTGCTACTTTTCGTGAAAGTTTGGAGTAAAATTTATTTCCAATAAATCATGTATTCATGGTTTGCCGGGCATATATTTGCAATTTCGAGCTAGTTGTGAGTCGTTTCCCTCTCTGCTAGCTTCGTGCTTACTGGATCCGGACCAGGGGCGTCACGCGAAAATAAATTTTGGGGGGGGGGGCCCGTGAGCAGGTGATGACTATCTAAACGGAACGCCACCACGGGTTGGCGCGCAGCGTACAAGAAAAATTTTCGTCTGGCAGACCCCTCAGATTGCAGGAAACGGCACTTCCCGTGATTTATGGCAGTAAGCAACACCCTAAAATTGATCAAAATTTCCGGCAATTTTTTATTTTGTGAAATATTCTCGAAGGAAGTGATCGCCATTTATACCTCAGTTTACCAATCCCTCGTCTCCCAGAAGCGCCCAAAATTTAAGAAATCGAAACATTTTTGTGTTGGCTGATCCATGATCGCCGCCCATGCCCGTGAGAAGTGGTGACTGGGTAAAGAAAAAGCTATGCCGTTATTATTATTATTCATTTTTCTCAAAACTACCTATCAGATCATGAGGAAAATTTATCCTGGTGGACCTTTTAGGACCTGATTGAATAGCTTAAGAAGAAGTTCACATGGAGTCCCATAATCTCTGTTCACTACATTTATCTTAACTTTCCGAACTTTGTTACAGGCTTAGAAAACAATTACAAAATTTGCCATTTTTTCATGGAAATTTGACTGACTTTGGCAAAGGTAACGTGTTGCACTTACTCTGGGACTACGTATATATAATATTGTTCAACGATGGCAGCGTTGATGGCACATTTGGTTCATTAGTTATCAACCAGTAATTATTTAACTGTTTCGATTGACTGAATACCAACAATTTACAACCATTGACCAAGCAGTCAACAGAAGCCCCATTCCTCGTAGGCCCCACAAGAAATTCAGTTGCTGACACTGTTCGAAAACACTTTTTTTTTTAAATTATGACAAAATTTTATGACACCTTTGACAATGGGCACGACGCCACTGATCCGGACTGCCGCGAACGTAC
>JAIPMN010002924.1:0-13418 GCA_020650975.1 Apostichopus californicus | reverse complement strand
ATCCAGCTGAATGATGATGTAGCAGTGAGTGTCAGGGTGTACATCCCTAGTTAAAAAGTCATCCTCCCTTCCCCACACTATGCATCCAGCTGAATGATGATGTAGCAGTGAGTGTCAGGGTGTACATCCCTAGTTGAAAAGTCATCCTCCCTTCCCTACACTATGCATCCAGCTGAATGATGATCTAGCAGTGAGTGTCAGGGTGTACATCCCTAGTTGAAAAGTCATCCTCCCTTCCCTACACTATGTATCCAGCTGAATGATGATGTAGCAGTGAGTGTCAGGGTGTACATCCCTAGTTGAAAAGTCATCCTCCCTTCCCTACACTATGCATCCAGCTGAATGATGATGTAGCAGTGAGTGTCAGGGTGTACATCCCTAGTTGAAAAGTCATCCTCCCTTCCCCACACTATCCACCCTGCTGAATGATGATCTAGCAGTGAGTGTTAGGGTGTACATCCCTAGTTGAAAAGTCATCCTCCCTTCCCTACACTATGCATCCAGCTGAATGATGATCTAGCAGTGAGTGTCAGGGTGTACATCCCTAGTTGAAAAGTCATCCTCCCTTCCCTACACTATGCATCCAGCTGAATGATGATCTAGCAGTGAGTGTCAGGGTGTACATCCCTAGTTAAAAAGTCATCCTCCCTTCCCTACACTATGCATCCAGCTGAATGATGATGTAGCAGTGAGTGTCAGGGTGTACATCCCTAGTTGAAAAGTCATCCTCCCTTCCCCACACTATCCACCCTGCTGAATGATGATCTAGTAGTGAGTGTTAGGGTGTACATCCCTAGTTGAAAAGTCATCCTCCCTTCCCTACACTATGCATCCAGCTGAATGATGATCTAGCAGTGAGTGTCAGGGTGTACATCCCTAGTTAAAAAGTCATCCTCCCTTCCCTACACTATGCATCCAGCTGAATGATTATCTAGCAGTTAGTATCAGGGTGTACATCCCTAGTTGAAAAGTCATCCTCCCTTCCCTACACTATGCATCCAGCTGAATGATGATGTAGTAAGTGTCAGGGTGTACATCCCTAGTTGAAAAGTCATCCTCCCTTCCCTACACTATGCATCCAGCTGAATGATGATGTAGCAGTTAGTGTCAGGGTGTACATCCCTAGTTGAAAAGTCATCCTCCCTTTCCTACACTATGCACCCACCTGAATGATGATGTAGCAGTGAGTGTCAGGGTGTACATCCCTAGTTGAAAAGTCATCCTCCCTTCCCTACACTATGCATCCAGCTGAATGATGATGTAGCAGTGAGTGTCAGGGTGTACATCCCTAGTTGAAAGTCATCCTCACCTCCCTACACTATGCAATTTGATCTGCATTACAGTTCATGAGATATCAACATATGGATTTAACAGTTTCTCTCAATATCTGAATTATATTTTACTATTTGACAGTGATCATGTTCCTTCAATCTTATCTCAATGAAGGTGTTAATCTTTACAGTACCTACTATGCATAGACCAATAGCCATAGGTTTGGTAGTAATTACAGTTTATTTGCATATAGTTGGAAGACATAATTTGTACAACCATTATCTTAACAGTGTGTGAAGGACATTTCCAGCTCAAAATTTTACTCCGGTAAAGTAAAATTTAATTACATTTTTAATCTGCCAAATCTTGTAAGTATTCCTTTATATACTTATACTACTAACAATAACAGTAATAGTAATAGTACAGCATTAATAATGTGCCAAGGTGCAGGATATAAAGAAATCAAAGAACTTAATTAAAAGCAACTGCAGGTGGGACTTCAGACCAATATTGAACAATGTAAGACAAGTACATCTTCAAAGGTTAAGTGGATGTTGGCTTCAAAGCTGTGGAGCCACAACAGCAAAATAACAATCACCATAACTGGAAGAGGATTAATGAATACTTGAAGCAGTTGATCGGAAGACCTGTGAGTTGGAACATACAGTTGTATCATATCTGTAGTTTGGTGCCATGTTAACAAGTGCCTTGCAAGAGAATGTTTTGCAATATTTTCATTCACAAACCAGTAACAGTGATATCTGGCATTATCTGGTCAAATTTGTCATAATTAGAAACATGTGCTCAAGCATGTCGAACATGTCAGAGTTCAGGTATGCCATATCATAAGCTATCTAATACTCCATTTAGTTGTCTGTGAGAGCACTTATGCAGAAAGCCCAATACACTGGGTACAATCATCTTATTTATTTTATAACCCACATCATGTACACTGTTTATAAATCGATTCTCAGAATACATTATAAAACCACATTTCACTAGCTTTGTTTCCTACATTTTAGTGTGGTTCAAAAAGTCACATCTTTGCACTGAAGGTATAGTCACTTGATATGAGTCCTGCTAGTATCATAAGCAATAAGAATTTGAATTTGCATTTTGCAGGGCATTCTATTAATATATGTATATATGTCATACAGTCATACCATAACTGTCATACAACAACAATAACGGAAATGATAAATACAAAATAAGCACATTTTCTGTTAAATCTCATACTCAAGATTCTTAATATCCTCCACCAATCAAATCAAAAGAAACATCAGGAATCAGGAAACTTGAGCCTCCTTGTACTTGATGAAACGAAGCAGGTTGGTGCGGGCATTCAGAACGATAGGGAGATGTTCACTAAGACCAACTTTGGATTGCTTCAGCTGAAAGATAAGATACAAAGTAATGTTCCTTGTTATAGGTGAAAGATAAGATGTGAGGAAGGTTCCTCATTATTAAGTCTCATCGTGGAATACTTGTGATTACAGAGAGGTGGCATCCAACAGGTTAACTTTCAAACTAGTTCATTTATTTTCTTCTCTAACTTTTCTTTTTCTGATGAGGGCTTTTATCAGTTCACTTGAATTTGAAATATTTGTGTTTATGGAAAACAGAATCATGAAATGTTGATATTAAGAGACCAATTCTAAGAAGATCCAGTATTAGGTCTTGAGACATTCTTCCTCCAATGAATGATCAGAGTACAAACAGGGGAATGATCAGAGTACAAACAGGGGTGACAGATTCAATTCCATAATATACTGAAAACTAGAAGATACTTGTCTGAGATATGCAAGGTCTTAAATAATCAAACACATTTCTTGTTGCAAACTCAACATTTCACACATCTAAATCAATAATGAATGCTTAAATAGAATTTGAAATTACTTTTATGATGACAAACCAACACCAACACGACATCAATCAGACTAAAATCGCTGAACAACTGCAATCGACCTCTGCATAACTAGCTATATGCGCACTTGTGTCATTGAGCTTTGTAACATTCTTTGAAAACAGTATTCGACAGGTGGAGTAACATTATACTAAACAAAGCTCTTTCCGCACTGGACTGAGGTAATTATACAGAATGGCACTGCAAGTCATACACTTCACACCACAGCTACAGTATGTTGCTCTAACTAGCATCCCACAATTCCCAAACATGGCCACAAACTCCGCACTTGTGTGTCGTGTCAATGTTCATAGTAGTGTTTTTATGATTTAATGATGCATAAAATATTACATATAGATCTCGATGACACGAGAACACCCCTCCCCCCCCCCCATCCCCCCAATGGGCCCAGTACTCCCTCACAACTTTAAGAACCCCTTTTGTAATTACCAATAATAATTACCCAATGCAATTTTATTCCTAAGTTTTTATTCAGAGTTGAAATAACTTTCCCTTTTGCCCAACCTCTATCAGCAATTCGGCACATCCCGGTCAGTTCTGATTCCTTCCCATTATGGTATGTAAAAACCTTTTTAAGCAATGAGGTTTAAAAACAAATCTAGCTTCAATGGCTACTTTTGACAACGTATGGAGTAGTTTACAGTTAAATAATGTAGGTTGCACAAAATTATAACTGACGCACGTGGTCTAAGTAAAAATGTACGCGTGTTTACAATGAAGAAAGTACTGTGGAATGAATGCACATTTCCATAGCAACCCACAATGCATGGAGAGATCAAACATACTGTGATAAGAAAAATACTTAAAAGTATCAAAGATGCTATCTTCCCATAAAATTCATAAACTGTCTCAACTCATAACATTTTGTGATCAAGCCAATGTTTCAAATATTACGTGACAATCTCAGAAACAATTCAAGCGTAACCTTGAACCATTTTATAGCGCTTCTTGTCAAAACTTGTGTAAACAAGGCCAAACGTTATAATATTTGAGTGCACACATATGAGATATGATAGCCTATTGCATAAACTTTGCTATCACTACACAGGGAAGTAATGCTGGAAGAAGTTGTTGTTAAACAATATACTTTGTACACCACAGATGCAAGAATGTTTCCAGACAATGGGTAAGGGAATATTAGCCAATCTAATGATGGGAATTTGTAAAGCATCATTGACTATGTTTACCTTGATCATCTCTTTTATGGAATTAAATCTGTACCATGCGTGGATACTTGTTTTCAAAGTCAAACATATTCAATCATCATAGGATTGGAAGAAATTTTGGTTCTTTTGAATTTTTTTTAAAACAAAGATGTTAATTCAAAATGTGTTTGTTATGTTTTGCATATGGCTAGTTGTGAGTGTGTACTTTGGGTTTGTTTACAGTCGCAAAAAGTGCAATTCTTTTGCCGGACCAAAAGTGCTACACAAATTTGGTTAATTGCTATGAAAAACCAATTATGTGTAGCATTTTTCGAATGCTGTTGTTAAGTACTTATGTTGTAACGTCTTCGTATTTTGACATCATTTGGACTCAAAAGTTCTGTCACAAGCACCAAATGAGTTATAACACTGATAAATGAATACCTTCATAACAGTATTACAAGCATACAAGCAACACTGCTGTCATCAAATGACTCTTTCACATGTCATGTGTTTGGGTGTTTATGTGTGGGTATCAGATGCTGTAATATACCATCACAGTACCTAGTCTGAGATGACATATCAGGGCAGACATTACTTCCAAAGTTTACTTGTTGATTTATCTTTGGGATGAGATACATTTGGAATGCATGCTTAGCTGTCTATGTTCTCTGTATGTAGAATTTCATCAAAATCGTTTATTAATATTTTATAGAAAAACAAAACAATGTAAAGCTCAATTGACATAATGAAATCATTCACTATGCTGTGAACAACATTGACATGTTCCTTACATATAAACATGATTATGAACACAGATTCTTTAGTGTTCATCCAATAAAAACAAACAATTAATCAATCAGTAGGCAAACAACAGTTAGTCAATACTGTCATCTTGAGTATGTTTACTAACATTATGTATGTATTCACCTCCATTTGTTTCTGCCAAAGCCAATTAATCTCTTCCTTTATAAGCCACTTTCCTATACATTTATGTCATATTTATGCTTTATAAACTTATATTTTGTTATGTATTTACATAGTTTAAGAGATACTTGTTTCTCCTTTGACTGTGATTCTGCATCATGAGTGGAATAAACAGTTAAAACCACATTCACATATCTCTGTTCTTCAATGAATGCAGTCTCTGTGACAAAATTTACTCTGCAAAATATCATTTTCTTCTAAACACAATTTTATATAATCATTGCCTACCTTTGCCTTAAGTTTTGGTGCTATGACCTTTAGCTTAGCCACCAGTTCAAGCCTGTCTGCAACAACATCAGCCATTTGACCATCACCAAATGTGTCGAAAATAGCATCTAATGCTTCAGCTACTACCCACAGCGAGGGATCCCTTGTGGCCACCTCTACTAATCTCTCTCCAACTGCCTGGAATAAAACCAAAGATATTTTGAAAAAGAAAGTTGTATGACAATAATACTCAACACCAATCAAATCATAAGGAATTAAAATATTTGTGCTGGCCACAGTGGCTAACTTGTGGAGCATACTTTATTTTTGTCAGCACAAGAGTGGTATTAGCTCAGAGCAGAGCTACGCAACAAATTACCTGACTAGTGTTTGGCTCTATATAGCAAAGTGGTGATCCTTAATCATTACATCCTCCATGAATAAACGCCAATTTTCCTCTGTGATTTGATCGTTTAAGAACATAAATTCGAACCGTTCTTTTTAAGTGGAAAAGCAGCACTCCTATTATCCTACACATTGTTTAATTAAATTTGAAGGAATACTTAATGTAAACTATAATCATTCATATGTTGTATGGATGAAGGTTTGAGAATGATTGCTACTGAAGATAATTTATAAGCAATGTGCCTACAAAGCTTTAATGATGAAACTATATATCACCAAGATTTGGTAATGCATTTAAAAAGCACTAATATTAGGTGAACAGAGCAGTCAGATTTGAACCATGTCTAACTTGATACAACTTTCTCCATTCTCAAGATGATCCTGGCCTGCAAGGAACAAAGTCTGTTTGATTCAGGTATCTTTTTTGATGGATACTGTCACTTTGTAGTTTGAAGCTTACCTGGAGTACTTGCTCAGAGCCTTGTTGAGTGGCCAATAGGTTTCCCACACTCCCCAAGATGCCAACCGTGTTGACCTTAATGCCATCAGAATTCGAACCTTGAGCAAAGCTACTAAGACGCACAAGTTGGGTTTCAGACAGATCCTGATATGAAAGAAAGTAAACTCGAAATTCAGACAGAGGGTATATTACAGAACAATGCATCATAACTAGCTGTAACTTCCTGTTGGCCATGCATACAATTGGGACATATTTACAGGTGTAAATCCCAACATAAGAACTGTAGCAATGGAGACTGGCTGTCATCAAATTGCATTTCCAATAAAAAAAATGGGTATATTTCTTGGATACTGGAACCAAGCTTTGTGTTATACTCATAAACTTTGATTTGTCTGGTTTTGTGAATGCTATTGGCTAACATAGTTTTTCAATGGTTTCCATGGCTACATGAGTACCAGTAATAATTATGCAAACCATGCATAATCATAACAAGTACAATACAGCTGGTATAAAATACATAATATCATTGATAAATGTTCACAACAGACTCTGCAGTGAACATGTAGTGTGGTTTAGTGTGCAATGTATATGTGCTAGCAAATTATATGGATATGCCCATAAAACAAGGAATTTATGCTGATGATTGTTCCGCAAAACTTATCACAATTGACTGAAAGACATAATATATATATAAAGTTTCATTGAAAGTTCTTTCCCACTTGTCCAACCTGGTGTCCAAGAAGATGTTTTGTTGTGGCTACTACAAGGTGCATTGTTACCTTTTGAATCTTAATGATGAAGTAGGATAAACTAACCTTTGGAGAGATCTTTTCTAGGGCCATCTTCTGAAATACTGCTCTGACAGCTGAGGTAAGACTTTCAATCAGTTCTTCTCCTTTTGGAGCTAGAATAGTAAAAGCAAAATAAGCCACTAGCTAAAAGATGACCATCTCAAATAACCTTTGTGGTCTACTAAAAGCAGTACAGAAGAGAACCTATAACATCATATACAAAGTCCATACAAAACATGCACTTGCAATGTTGTTGTGTTTACTATTCACACATGTAACAGAAATTGTACAGTGATAAGCCTGAAGTCTCTACTGCCATCCATCTACATATAACAGTAACAATTCTGACAGGGACATTATGGGGACATATGACTTTTCCATTATTATATGAGTTTCTTAAATTCATTTAACCATCTCCCCATATGAAGGTGTGAGGGGACATATTGCACAGCACTGACCACTCCAAAAGGAAGTTTGGTTTTAAACCATTAAGGTACCAAGCCTATATCACATAACGTTTTTATCTGTCCCTATTCCTATGTCTCAAATAAGTACATTAATTCTCACTCCTGGTCCAAAAATCAACTATAAAAGTCAATCCAAATCATGGCAAATGTCAGATGGAATGATACCTATTAAACATGCAATATAGAAAGGAATCACTGATGGTCTGTGTAAGGCAATGTCAAGAACCAGAATGCAAAAATGCAATAATATATATAATATAATATAATATTATAAATGTCCTGAACCACTATTTTGATTTACAATTTACTATGGCATGATAAAAAAAAGTCAGTCTACTGTAGGTGGCAATACACACCTCCACCAAAAACAATAAGGGTCTTGTACTAAATGTGATGCAGCTAAAAACCAAGTGTGAGAAGTATCCATGATTCCTACCTTGAAATATCATGATTAAAGGTTTCAGAGTTAAACCTCTGTTGACCTCAAATGACCTTGCCTTACACCAACAACAGGATTCTTGTACTCAATGTGGCAAATCCATAAACCATATATGAGAAGTAGCCATTATTTCTACCATGAGATATCATGTTTAAAAATTTGTCAGTGTTTCACCACTGGTGACCCAAATGACCTTTGACTTCCACCAAAACAACTGAGTTCTTCTATTAAATACAATGCATCCACATGCCAAGTACTTTGACTTCCACTGAAAACAACAGAGTTCTTTTACTCAATACACATCCACATGATAGGTATAAAAAGTGCCCATGCCTCCTATATTGGGATATCCTGTTTACTAGATTTTCAGTATTTGATGTCTGGTAACCTCAGATGACCTTTCACCTCCATCAAAAACATCAAAGTTACCCTTCTTGAGATATCGTGTTTACAAGCTAGGTGTTACAAGCACACATATACACCCTGCACATGCAGGACTGCATAGGTTTCTCTTCTCATCAAAACCAGTATTGTTTACTAGCTTGATGGCAGACCAATAGGAGCATAATAAAATCATACTGGCAAGTAAAACCTGGGTATAGATTTACCTGGTTCTCTCATCACTATGGCCATAAGTATTCCGAAGACCATTGTCAAGGCATCTGTCCCACCCAATGACTCTACATCAATTGCTGAAATGATGTTCTGGAGACAGATAAGTGCTCGGCTTTGCACTCTCAGCAATCTGTGGTTGAAATAATACAGTTGTGATACTTACAGAATTTCCCATGTTTAAGGATGGATGAATGAATCCAAAACACTGGTGGGTGCTGTTCTGTATGATATGACAGTTTTTCCCTAGTTTAACTTTAATTCCAGTTAAATGTTGCCATAAAACCATGTCCCACAGTTGATTAAATAGTTATGTCATTTTACATAAGTGATGGTGAGCAAAGGCTAACAATAAGATATATGCACCACCTGCAATAAATACATGACACCACTTAGTCAATTCTTCTTGACAACTTTGAGAACAAATTTCTTTACAATAATCAGTCATTCCATTACAGGTTCCTTTGACAGCTCCAACATGAAAAATTTAACTTTTACCAGAGAATGTCATAAGCATAATTGGAAAGGCTAAGAAAATGAACAAATCTGCCTTCTACCAGATGTCGTCACTTAAAACAATAACTATTTTTGATGACACTCACCCTTTGAATAAAGGTTTCCCTTCTTTGTGTCTCAAGAGATCTTGAAGTAGTGATTTGTCTGGATAATTTGTTTTCTCTAACACCTGAAGCAGGATGAAAAATACATCATTCATCAATACAAAGGCATAAGTTGAATGAAAAGTCTTGCGGTAGACTTTCTTGATTTTCATTTGTAGCTAATATAAACACACTAAGGATAACATGTTAGCTGCATTGACAAAGCAGTAGATTGCAGATTCTCATTCACCTGCATAATTTTATTAGAAATATCATACGTTTCATCTTCTGTAAGAAATTTTTATATTAATAAACAAAAGTATAAGAAAGGGACTACTAGAGTCAAATTTCTGTTTACCTTCTTGGGCATTTGATGATGAATCAACAATCCATGAACTTCAGCTGATAAACACAGAGGGCTCTGATGGAAAAATCAGAAAATAGAAATTGATCCATTTGGTTAGCAGTTCATCAAATATATCAAGGCTCTATGAGATGTTGTTATTCATTGCACCAAGATATAGGTTTTAAGAATGAAATCAGGACCAGATTCCAGAACATTAGAAAGGTTCAATGACATTTACATATATATCAGTGGTGTTATATTGCTAAATTCATGGACAGACCAAATTAAATCTCCGATTTTGTAGATTTAGAGTATTCTTGTGCCAAAGAATTCCAACATGCAGCACAAAATTCTTCCTCAATGGTAGGCAGTTACAAAGATTTATTCTATCCAATGAGCTCAAAATCAATACTGTCATCAGCCTCTGACCTTTAACCTGATTACATCATAAGTCACATGAGCAATCCATCCCATGCCAAGCAAATACCAATCAAGTTAAAGGTCCTTCAGCCAAGAGGTTAAGGACTTTGTGACACACCTTTCTGTCCCCTACATTCCCCCTCACATATGAGATCATAAAAATATAATAAACTTTTGAAAGTGGGGCAGGAGAATAAATTCAACAGAGTTGTGTTAACAGGACTTATGTGCTCTTACCCCACTTAGGGTTGGTTGCAAATGGTGTGATGACTTCCACCAGCCATCTGCTTTGATGATGATGGTAAACATAATACTTGTAGAATAAAATATTAAGATTTCAATATTCATATTTGTCTTTACCATCAAAGGTGATTCATCATTTAGCATCTGATTATCAGCAAAATCGTCACTGCTACTACTGCTGGAGTCCAACTCTTCTAGTCCATCATCTAACACAGAAAGAACATTAAATAAAACATCCAACTGATCAAAAGATACTGTGATTTTGTTAAATACCTGAGTGAGTTAAAAGAGATTCCTTTTCTTTTATCTTTTCTTTGCTATGTTAACACATATGAGATTTGTCCAAGCCAGGCTTCTTGAAACGGTTCTTTCCAAAGGTTTGAAATTTGCCCTCAACTGACAAACAATGAACATTAATCACATACATGTCCAGGTTGCCTCTCTTGAGACAGTTTGGTAACTACCCATGCCCCCTGAAGTAATAAACTAATCAGAAAGTAGTGTATTTGGTATTGTTAAACTACTGAACAGTACATCCTTAACAACAAGGGAGAAACAAAAAATCAAAGTGAAAGTAAACACTGATTAATTTGACAAAAGACAATTCCAGAAGTAAAATGTTTTTTCAAATATCACCACTGTCCAAAACAAAGACTGTAATGAGTAAGGCATTAAGGACCACAAAAACTACAATTATCAACCATACTGATTCAAGACTACTGATGCTGTTAGACAGTATCTACCTGAAGATGATGTCTGGGTTTGTTTGCTTCTCATTTACATATTCTTACCCTCGGGGCAGCACATGTTGGAGATTATCTCAAGAGCTACCTGTTGAGCAGTTAAGATGGCCATGGCTTCCTTAATGGATTCTTCAAGGTTAGATGACAGCTAAATAAGGAAAACAATTAAAGCTTATCATGGTCACTTTCTCAAACAGGCAAAAATGTGATTCTACCCACAGAAAAGTTACTAGTACCTAATATCATTCCTGAAAGATTTGTAATGTATGTACCACATTTTATTTTATTAGTATATATGTATCATTTTGAAGAAACTTAATTGGATACTGTTTTACATTTCATTTTCAGACATTGCAAATACAAACAGACATATAACACATATGAACTATAACAAATATGAACAAACTTTTGCTATACTTGCAAAATCTATTTCCTTCCTTTCAACATAAAACAGCAATCTTTTACCTGCAAAAATTATTCGAAATTGTCAACCAAACATATAACGACCAGGAGCTCAATTTCAAGACAATGAAGATACCTCACCATGATGAAACAACTTCTGTCAAACTACAACACTCTACTCCATAAAACTCAACATGTTTTAAGTCTTTGCAGCAACTAGCAAATAAAACAACTAAGTTTACCAAAGGCAATGACCACTTGTGACCACTTTCTTTAACCAGAGAAAAAAGAAATGAAATGAAAAGGAAACAAGACACTATAACATACAAAGGCAATAAGCACTGATCATTACGCTCCAACTACACAAGTTTCCCCAAGAATACATGTGGGGACCACCCCACAAAACTAACCTGTTTAAGCTGCATTTCACCGGTTGGTTCTTTCAATTCTGTCTTGTCATCATCTTCCATCTGTAAGAGATATATTCAATATATTATCAACATGTGTTAAAAGTTGCAATTATCCCACAAGTTAGTACCAGACAGCAAAGGAAATTACAAGTAACAAATATGCCAAGAAAGACTTATCTTAATTTATACCTCAAACTGAAATCTGGAGCTTTGACTCATGCGACTTACTGCATTCATTAAAGCATGGATTTGTTCTCACTCCATAGTATATCCAACATTAATTACATAAAAAACATAGGACTTTGTAAGTTTCAGCAGAATTTTACAAGTACTTTTGTCATTGTTCTTTTCTTACAAACAATGACATTTCAATAATAATTTCTATACTATAACAAAAGGAACATCTCTACTTGGTTGTTCTGTTTTCAAAGGGATGTGTTTATTCTCACACTGAGGAAGGAACACTTTTTTCATCTTCTGCCCATGACCAAATGAAACGCTGGAAATGGAAGACTTACATTGCCTTGATTCTGTAGTTGAGGTAGAACTGCTCTGACTACTTCTAAGCTGTCTATGGTTAATGTACCAGCAACAACTTTAACCACTGCTTGCAGAGTCTGGTTTTGTGTTGCAGCTGACAGAGATTCCTTCATGTTATAAAACGTTCCTATAAACAGGAGGATAGGAGACATGAAAAGGTTAGAAATTAGCTGTGAAACTGATAAAGATTACACACAAAGAAAGATGTTTGTGAATATCACAAACATGAAATACAACTGTAAGCTTCAACCTCAACAGTATCAAATGAATATGATCCAAATACATTTATGAATAACATAGTTGGTGAGATCTTTCTAATTATATTTTACCCATTGAATTGTCACAATTTATCTGACTTCTCTTATTCAGTGTGTAGCCAATGTTCCCACTGTATCATACACAGTCAAGTTTCTTTCCTTATTAATTGTTACAAGAATCTCGCATTATTGATTTAAACACAAGTTTCTGAGCAGCGTTTTCCTTTTTCCAGACGATTCAATAACAGAAGCTCACACACATCCAGCAGAATGTAAGAGTGTAGCATGGCACTGCTGCAATACAGGGGTGCCAAACTTGTTTGAAAGTAATGTAGTAACATCAAACAATGACATGATGTTGTCCCTGATGAAGTTGCTATATGTCGCAGTGGAAACAGTATGTTAATGAGGTGTTATGATCAAACATATTCAGCAGTGCATACTATACACATGAGAAAGAAGGGAGCATGTTATCAGAGTATATATATGCAAGTTGCTTAACTGAAACAGACATTGGGTGACTTCCAAGGTTGCATGATGATCATGTGATAGTACAAGGAACACAGGACAAGTACAGTAGTAACATTTAGTTTCCATTCCTACTAGAGCATCAATCCATACTTTCCACCTTAACTGGGAAGAAATGTCATTGACCTGACATTAACAAGTTCACCGTTTCTCAGATTCAGAAAATTAATCCAAACGAAAGCCTTAGCATCATAGAAAACTTCAAATAGCACTCACTGGCT
>JAIPMN010002923.1:0-14018 GCA_020650975.1 Apostichopus californicus | reverse complement strand
CCCCCCCCCCCCCCATCCCCCTTCGAGAAATCCATAGACCGTCACTGCAGGTGGCAATAAGTGCTGTGTGGGTGTTATTCTACAATGAGTCCTATGAAAGAGATATTCATGACGTCAATTAAGAGATGGGGCGGGGTGGAACTATAAGGTTCAAAATCAAAATTTGGTATAAAACAAAAGATTAATATGCGTTATACATACCATTTCTCGTATGACGTAAGACAGTACTCTGAAGTTGAGCAGAAGCTGATAAGGTTAAACAAAAAGACATCGCCGACATGTTATTAGTATAAAGATAGCTAGAAAAATGCAACCTAAGATAAAACAAGAATGCTATACATGAAACCAAAAGAAAAACTGAGAAGGCTAAGTTTTGCTGAAAATGTCATGTGCTCTGCACAAGGAATCTTTACAACTGTATACCATACCATACCATACCATACCATACCATACTCGATCGGATTGTCTGTCATCAAACATCTGTTTTGTATTATTGACCGAAATTACGATTTGTCATTGATATAACGTTGTAAATTTCGCAATCTCATCTATTTACGGGAAGGAGGTCTCACATGGCCACGAAGGAGAAAATAAAGCAAAACAAGAAAAAAGTATGAAAAATGAGAGAAGAAAAAAAAGAAGAAAAGAATTAGAAGAAGAAAAAGAAGAGTGAAGAAATACTAGGGAATTACTTATTTTGTTCCGTTTAGACTTTTGTTCGATTACCAAAGCTCATGTGCTTGCCACGTCTGTCGGGTGAGCGTCACACCTCCTCTAAATGTTATCATATCAGCTGACAGAGAATACTTCAACGAAATCAGATTTAGGTGCTCATATTTCGGAATAAATAAACAACAGACCACATGTTTAGATGATTGTTCAGGAAGATAGCAAGGGAAGATGGAGGTTGAATTTCAAGTTTTGATCTAAACGTGTTACAACATCAGGTTCATTTTTCACGAATCAAATCTGGAACAAGCTTCTTCCTTTAAAATCGCTATAGCAGTCACGTTCGTTGACATTTCGAAAGGTTGACCTGAATCATAGAAAGAAAGAAGACGAAGGGAGGGGGGGGGGGAGGGGGAGATACATAGGGGAAGGGTGGGGGTGGGGGAATAGTAAACCATTTTTGACATGTTGGTATATACTACTTATTCGTGGGGTCTTCACAAGTAGGTTGGTCATGGGATAAGGCTTGTGTGTTTGTGCATAAGCCTAAATATGGAGAACGAAGCAAAGTCGTGATGACGTGTATTAAGTAGAAGATTTTTTTAAATTAATTTAATGACATGAGTGGATAACAAGTCATATTGTATTTGGTGAAGGTTAACATAAAGACAGGCCCAAACCCAGGAATTCTGAGTTGGAGGGGCACCAATGAATAATTTCAGGGGGAGGAGCACCAACAATTTCAGGGCGGAGGGGCACCAACAAATTTCCTACGTCATGAATGTATTATAGGCCTTTACGTAATTTTCAGCTGTATGTATTTTTTGCAGCCACCCGAGTCACATATTATCATATACAACAAACATTGTATTATAATAATAGTAATATTATATAAAACATCCACAATAATATTTTTGCATGAAGTACTACATTGTACAATGATATATTATGAAAACAATTATATTGTTAATTGTTGTAATATTACAATACAATAGTATTGTATAGTAATATGTGAATAATCTGTTACAGCAAAGTCGTTCAAGATAGAGCTTAATACATTGAAACCAAACAAGTTCACAGACCAAGTCACGCTCAGACTGTATGTATACCAGATCCTCCTGCAAGCAGGAACTCGCGAAGAAGCCTCATTGGCTTATCAAAGCCGCAAGCTGACCGAAGTCAGTCTCTTACATTCATATTTAACGTCCATGATTATGAATTGTTAATTGTCAACAACTCTGTAACTGGACGACATACATTAATCTGGGAGTGACTCGAACCGGGGACCTTATGATTGAAAGGCACCGGCGTTAACCACTGAGCTAACACTCCGTGTATAGTATGTGATAATGACGTCGTTACGTTAGTATACACTTGAAATATAACGAGTCCCCTCAGAAGGGAATAACAAACATACTGCACATGTTCCTATTGCGCGATCTATACGACGTTTACTATGTGTTTGAACAGGTACCGAGGCTTAGCCAAAAAGGACGAGGAACAATATGTATGTACGTGCAGGCCTACATGCTTTACAAACTATAGTATTCAAATGGATTTTCTTGGTAAACCCAAATTTCACCTTCATTGTCTTGGTGACCCACCAGTGGCGGATATTGTGGAATGAGAAAGGAGTCTACGGGGAGGGGGGGGGGAGGGGTAGGGGAGGTTTCCTCCTCCCCATTGACATTTTGTTAAATGATTAAATGTGTTCAGTTGCAAAATGGTGTTATAAGTAATTTATGTTCAAGATCCCCCCTCCCCTCCCTTTTTTTCCACAAACATTGGCAATTTTCTTTTCCATCCGAACCTTTAATCGACCCTCCAAAAATGTAAAGCGACCCCAAGTAAAGGGTCACGACCCCACTTTCATTATCAGGGCTTGGCAGCAACCAAGTTTTAAAAGTACAGAATATATATCAGATTCACTCAGACGGTCTGTAGCTTAGTATGCGTTTTCTCCCATATCTTTTTGGGGGTTTTGTTTTTGTCTATCTAGCGCCATCACCAACAAATATCGCCCTGGTTTTACCTTTTGTGCGAAAAAAGAAAGCCCGCATAGGGATCGTAAATTATAGAATTTCAACACTATCTGGGAGAATCGACAATGTCACTCCAGTGGGGTAACATATCGTAAATCATCCACCGCCACTTACCGGTACGGTACGGGCACGGGTCGCTTGTCGTCTGCCGGGATGGTTCTCATCTATCATTCGAAAATAATTTCGGTTTAAGAAACAGGTCGTCATGATTGAATCGGTTAGGATTTATGACCGTTAGATATTCACGGGTTTTCATGAGGTCCATCACATGTTATTGAATTATATACAGACTTGTCTAAACTGTAACGGTATTGTTTCACTTACACAAGCTTAATATGTGCGTGCATGTGTGTGTACGTTCCTATGTGTGTAGTTTCTTCTATACTTAGCCCTGTGTCGTGTAATTTTTGTTCCTCAAATCATCTCTATTCTTAACCAACGTTGATGCATTCTAAGTGACAAGCGATTACCAGGTGATCATGTGATCAATTACAATGTGTAATAGTGGCCTCAGTTAAATAGCAGTTTTTACTCAAAATAATACTTACAAATTATCTGGAGAGGAAATATGTCCTTCCCTGCAGTTATTGCTGACATGCATATTTTAAGATGGCTACACGTGACCAATGAAAATGGTGCGGACACTTATAAGCCTAAAGCTATTATAAAGGCAGGGGGATACATACACCTGTTCCCCTTTCGTAGCAAATTATCATGATTCAATGTATTTTCTACTCGAGGTAAATTTGATCGTGTCGTTAAAATCAAGTATAGACCCTATAATATTATATAGAAGGCCCACATACAAATACTGGAAAGCACTAAACGTATCAGGTATTTGGTGACTCAAAATTCAAAGGAAGTGGTCTGTTAGTTAATTACGTAATTGCGTAATTAACTTGTTTCAATATATCATTAGTATAACCGAAGGTGGGATACACCTTGCTGCTGGGATGGTGAAGAAAGGGATTATAAAATATTGTTTCAAAAGTCGTTGTTTTCCAAAAAAAGTCTATTGAGAACTTTACAGGAACAACCAATCATCCACTTCACATACCATTAACCTTTGTGAGATATATACGCGTGTGATTGATGGACCATTTTCTCAACTTGATTAAGTGAATACATCGAAAACATTGATCAAAATAAATTGAAACAACTTCTTTAAAGTTTGTGTAAAGTTTTTGCTGGTGTAATTCGTCGAGTTGTTCCTCATAAGCATCTCTGTCACATAAGGTAGTAATAACCCCTGTTTGGGTTACGGTTTCATCATGTGGTTGTAAAGCAAAGGATACAGAAGTAATATGAGGCGATATTAAATATTGTTTTATCACTTTTCTCAGTGGTTCAATATTTGAATCACAAAATGCGAAAATGACTATAATATCCATCCTAGAACGGCCTATAGTATGGATTAAACTATGGCCATGGACCCTACTGAACGGGCTCATCCCTTTTTCGTTCCCTCCTCTTCTTGAAGGCGATTACCTGCTTTTCGTCAATGAGAATATTACTTGGCCGAGGTTGTATTTATTTATTTTTTATTTTTTGGGTCTGTTTTTTGCTCAAAGGGATTCTATTCTAAGTCGCCCATCGAAGGCCTATCATCGCAGTCTCGGAGGCTATTGCACGGGTTAATATTAACATGACAACTTTCAGCTGTACTTTCGGAGTCATATTTCGTCTGTTTGGCCCCTCCTATGAATATATTCTGGAGACTCTATTGCTTATGGTGCTTATTGATCACATAAACTTTGATAAACTACATCGTTCTTCATAATCTGATGTTTTATGCGAGCAGTACTTCGTATACAGAGCCAGTCTATATAGCTCTTGGAAGAGAACCTTTAATTAGTACCAGAGTCACACCAGGGAACTGCTATACTCTAACGTTAGCGTAGCAGAGAGACTCTAAGCTCCCTGGTCACACCTACCGTGTAACCTGCGAGGTTATACCTTAGCACCTCCAATCTTCCATCTAAGAGCTAGAAAGAAGTCTCAATGAATTGAATTGACAATTTTAGTAGTCCTGAGCTTTTAACTCTAAATTCTCATTTTACTCCAGCCTGGCATCAACTACCAATTGACCAACTTACTGATGGAGACCAATTTCGGAAATTTTATTTTAAAACAATTAATGTGGAAGTTTTTTAGTTTATTACACTGGCTGTATTGTGAAAATTAGCCCTGCTGTTAGTTTCTGAGAGCTTTTGCACCCGGAGTTGTTGGGTTGAATGGGATCAGATTTGGACTCGGTTTTGCTGTACTCTAAGGCAGCCATTACTGGTTACAGTGGATAGGTCTAGAGATGGGAAACTATATTGACAGTGTACATTGACGCACACGTCTGCAGCCCAAGTACGGTACCTCCTGTAACGCATGATGCCGTATACTTGGTGTACAAGGAGCTGCTATATGCTAGGGTATAACATCTTCCTGTTCGCCTTTCTTTTGGTCGGCCAGGAGCTCCTCTGTGGTGGTCCTACTGTCTATATGATTCTACCATCAACATGTAACGATCAGTATATTGCAGGCTGCCATCGGGTAATGCAGTCGTGATACATCACAACAGATGTAGACCGTAAGAGTTTCTTGGCAAGAGGGTCGCATAACCACAAGGGTGTTTGAAAGTCCATTGCGGCACTGATAGTTTTTTATAGGGAACCACCAAGTGACCTATTTATCGGAGTATCATTGACAAATGACTGTTGGAGGGAATAGCCACAATTTCCACTACAGTTAAACATGTTGTATGCCAAGAGGGACACGTTATGGCACAGGGCATATGGCGACGTCTTGGGCATCCATGACACGGCACATGCACGTATTACTTTAACTATAATGATCCATTTCACATAATAACACCGGTAACAAGTTTTCATGTCTTCGGGCGTCCAATGCAACATTGCCTGATAGGCAGGTGTGCTGTCATGTATGAACTTGATGATGGTTGTGTACGCATGCGCTAAACACCTGCACGGATATAAGCTATCATATACATTCATCGGGCCGAACTCAGATTATCACATTGAGTGAAAGCCACGTTAGTAAGTCATGTTACACAAATATAATGATTGAGTTATGATCGATCTTCATGTGGGAAAAATCATTTGATCATACTCTGCTCTAGATTATAGTCAATAGAGATTTCCTATTGTGCACTTCCGGTGTGTGTGTGACCAGTTAGCCTATCACAATTACCACGAAGGTCTGTCTGTCGGACATTATATATTGAGTCTGTCTTCATTCATTTGCTTCATCTTTGGTGAGAGATCTCATCAAAGCGTGAATTTGGTTTAATCTAAACCCATTTTGATCTAGTTGATTTTGAAACATTAATAATAATAAAGGCACGCGAATCTTGGTGCTATCATACCAATCTTTTAAGGGCAGCCATTTAATGTTTGGAGGGATAGGTATAAAGAGGCATATTTCATTTCAAGATTTCTAACATATTCTTTTAAATTTCATAGACCAGCAGATCACTCTTGGATGACATCCAACACCATTTGTCTCTGACAACTTGGCAATACATTGTAAACGTATTATTTGAGGTCATAAAAGTCCTTTCTTTTCCGATTGACTCTTGTGTTGCATTCAAGGAACCGACCAAATAGGTCAATATGATAAACTAAGATGTTCAGCCGCTTTGAGTGATGAGCCTCAGATGTTTAAAGGACCATTTCTCCACACGTACAAACCTGGATTTATAGTGTTGTTTTACACAACTCATCAATACTACTTTTGTGCCTATACAAACTCAATTTAGCCTATGTATATCCCTTAGACTCCTTTAGTCTTTGTTCTACCAATTCGACTAGATTGTTTTATTTAACGAGATCATGTTTCTTCTTAATTATAGAAAACATCTCATACAAAAGTGTCATATTTCTGACAATCATTATGATTTCAGCCCACGTGACTTCCTTGGAGACCTCCACCTATTTATATATGACGTCAGTTATACATGACGAAAGTTGAAGACAAACAACGTTGAATAAAATTGATGTAGTTCTTTCCTTTGTTATAAGTTCAAGCCAAAGTAAGTTGATAAATTCATCGTGGAAATGGTTTCTCTCACGTTGCTTGGTACAGTCTAAGGGGGGGGGGGGGGTACAACTTAGGTGATTTGACTTATTTCATTAAAGGAAAAGGGAAAACAAATCCAGTCAGATTGCTAAGCTCATCTGTCTCACATGATTAATATCAAACGTCCTTAATTGCTACTTTGACCCTTTACAAAAAAATTAACGGAGTCGTTTTCTTCGTTCCTAATTAAAGAACAGAGACATAATGACCACATACCAATTCTTTTGTTTTTCTCTATACGCAGGGGGTTGACTGAGAAAAGAAAAGAAAGTTAACCTAATAAATTGGTCAGAGGTTTATATCTGTGTTAATTGGTCTTGAAACGATATCCCTCTGTTAAAACAGGAACACAAACGTAAAGAGTACACTCAGTCAATGCGATTTTATGAGATGAGTTCTTCTTTTTTTCTTTCTTTTTTTTTTTGAGCGGAAATATAAGATTAATTTTGAGACATTATTGTTAATGAGATACAAATATATCTCTTCCTGGTTACATACTTAAAACAATTGTCATCAAAACAGTTCACTGGGTTCCTGTTTCCGTCGGTGTTTTGGGAAAATAGATCATTACTTTACCTTTATTATTGACTTTGAACTGAACTGGATATTTTTGGAAAGACTTTTTTTTAAAGTTCTGTTATACATGTTCAGAACTTTGATTATGATATTATCCCAACAGGTAATGATACAGGCAGGTAAACACGTGTGTTGATTTTACAGCAATACAAACAAAATTAAATGTTTATGTTGTGATGGGTTAGGTAAAGAAGTGTGTCAAACTGTGCATGTTTTCACTTCATCGCCCGTGGCGTAGATTATAATAAGTTATTCCATTGGAAAGAGGGAAGTGAAATCTGTAGGGTGGGGGGGGGGGGGTGGGGTTGGGGGAGGTTGGGGGTTGGAGGGGATTAGGCACTTAGTAACAATCTGACATCAACATCAGATATCATTACATGTATAATATAGGCCTTTATTCGACCATGCAAGTGACCATATAGTGCTAACATATATCTGGGTGTGTTCCGCATATGACTTCTGCACTGTTTTTTTATGACGTGAATTCGGGTCATTTTGAGATTGTGTGACTGAAATTTCACTACTTTTGATCCGAATTTCGTCAAGGGAGGCCAACTCTATTCTCAACAGAACCATTTAATATAGGTTCATTTTTATTCAGGAGAGGCTAGAATTTTATACGATTCCTTTGAAATGTGTATCTGTCTCGAAGGGGTCATATATGTAAACTTTGACCTATTCCGGTTGTCAATTGTCAATTGAACGCTTACTAAACTATCTGATCCTCCATTTTGAGAGATTTTACGACACTTTTGCTCGGTCCAAAGATAAACACTGTCGAAAATAATGAACCGTCCTAGATTCAATGAGTTGGTATTAGACCCTTATACCTTATATATCACGAATAGTATAGCTATATTATAGCACGAAGTGGTAAATAATATATATATAGATATATTATTTACCAATTCGTGCTAACCGGTCAAATGGTAAAATGGGTCATCGGACTGTAATGGTCCCATCATCTCTCAAAACTCGTTAAAGCACTTTAACTCACGTCGGCCCTCTAAACGTGCAGTGATTTGCGTCATCGAAACTATTAGGCTACATAACGCTCTCAATCTAAGACTCGGTGTTTTTGAAGGAAGTTGTTAGTCGAAAGTGAAATTCAAGAATCTAGAGTCGTATGATCGTACGGTGCTATTGTTGTTCTAGTATTCTGTACACCTACATACATAATAACATAATATTGACAGGTGTGTCATTCGTTGATAATGTAATGAGCTCATTAGGTCTTAGAATTAATTTCATGGCAATGGGAGCCATTGTTACAGAGAAACATCAACATTCTAGATGAAAGTCTACATGTGGTTTTCTGTAATGTGATATAGTGTGGCTTGTACAAACGGCGGGGATCGATGGGGAGGGAAGGGGGAGGGAGGGGGGTGGTGGATGGGCATGGGCCCACACATTCAAGAAAATGTTCGATTGGGGCATTTTTGACTTTTTTGACTGTTTTATAGCACAAATCTTACGTTTAGACATATTTTTAGACGTAATGTCAATTTAAATCACAATTGCCTTAGAATGAACCATTTTGAATGCACGTTTAAATTTACCACTTAGGTCAGACGCTGTTTCAATGAAACCAGAACAACATCCCGATTTTGTGAAACCCTAGATCTGCGTCTGGCCTTTCCATGCCCCTACCTAAATCAGTCAGAGCAATTTATAATTTGCATCACCCCTCCCCCTTCCTCACCCCACCATTGAAAACCTATAGTGTGCATGCCCACTGGTGATAAAGGTCTTATGTGAATTATTTCCTCTTTATGCTGATGTTTGAATTTTCATGTCAGGAAGGGAAAGTGTAACCAATAGGCGAAATTCCCGTTATCATACAATGTTAACTGAGTTCTACATGCATAACACAAGTTATTAGCACTTTCAGTCAACATTCATCGCCATTGCGAAAATATCATATATGATATCCTTACTTTTGACAGACCTTGATTACTGAGTCTTTAATTACATTGTTTAATCGTATTGAAAAGTATATGTCAAAATATTAGGCAGACATTTTTTGTTCTTAAAATAATATCAGTTTACTAAAAGTCTTCATTTCAATCGTACAGTTGCAGTCCTATAACAGCTTTGTTCTCCTTACATAGTTCTGCTGACTACCTAATATACCCCCATCCAGCCGCATAATTCTACCCTCCTCCTCCCCCTCCCTCCCCTCCTCCCCTCCCTCCCCCTCATCCCCCACGCCTCCCCTCTTGACGTATTTGGTAAATATATATGTTTCCATATATAATTCTATTACAGGGTAGATTGTGTGCGTGTTTTTCTATCTCATATCTTGTTGTTTGATGTCAAAGTTTGTCAGTGAGGAGTTTTAATATTTATTACGGAGACAAAAGGATCCAAGTTACCTTTACATTTACAGACGGGGCCAAAAAATACGTGACAAAATGTTTTCAATGATCTCGACCAAATTTTTTTTTTTAGTGGATTTAAAGAGATACAGTTCATGCAGGCTTTGTGGTAACCTACCAAGGGGATTTTTACCTTTTGACCTTTTCTCAATAGGGTATATCATATTTTGAAAGGTAAATTGGAATTATGTTAGAAAATGGATCATCATGGCTGTAAAACTAATGAAGTAAGATATATAGGCCTATAATGAAGAATATTGGTCTGTGATGCAATTTATAAGCCTCATTTAACAGCCGAGTTCTTTCAAATCAGTATAGCAATCCATCAAGCATAACCAAGATTTGTCGAAGTTAAAATTTGGACAAGATGTCAGATTTTGAAGATATATATATATATTGACCACTGTTGAGTATGCCTACTGAAAGCAATAGACACTTTGTAGTTTGTACTGATCAAATTAAAATGCCAAATATACGTTTGGTGAACATTACTCGGCGTGTTTACAAATGTGTTTCAAATGACCTTTGACCTGCATACAAAAACTGTAGGTTTTGTTGCACGTCAAAACTAAGAACAATCTTTTGACGAATCTCATTTATTTTGATGCATGAATCTCTTTAGTTAGATTCCGCGGATCGGAATATAATATCTCTTCAAACGTTTCATCCAGCAGTTTGCTATATACAGAGACTCTAAACTTTAACAAACTAGTTCGCTTTCTGATGTGACTAGATCTAAATATTTATAGCTAGGAATGCTCTTGTACAGTTCATGGATTTGCTCCAACGCGCAATCAGTTGTCTTTCGGAAACTCTGAGAAGAAAAAAAATCAATATTAAAGATCAATTTTCGAAATGACTGTGGCCTAAGTTGGGTATAACCAAATGGTTTTACATCTAAAATTCCTTTCCAAAAAGGGATTTTGTGAGCTATCCGAATGACCTGATTTTAACACTCGATTTTAACTTCATTCTATTAGAAGCTTTGTGTACTGATTTCCATAATTTTTTACCAAAAAATCACCAATGATCAATCAATTAAATTCATTACCTTGATTAGCTAATGATGATGTCTGGGCAATTAAATGATGATAAACGGAATGGAATACATGGCATTAATTGCAACTAAATCTTAATTTAGCGAAATGAAATGGTTGGAGCAGGATTGGGCGTGCCCTTACTTTGACCACTTACAACTTGACTTTGATTGATCCTCTGATCGGTGTGATGCTAATCCATTGAATCCCCCCCCCCACCCTCCCACCCCCACTCCCGCACACACAGCACTAAAACTCAAGAACACAATAATCTTGTATTTTGATGGTTAGAGTCACTGTTAACGATCTTATTCAGTCATTCTTGTTGTTAGGTTACGAATATAGGAAAACTAGGAAAAACATATCGTATCTTCTCTACATTGAAAAGTTTCTGAGTTTTCTTCACAAATTATCTTCTCAAGTTGTACCAACTTTAAGTTGTATATTTGTTAGCCGACCTAACCTACATGCCATTTTAACTAACTAACAAAAAACGAAAACAAAACACAAAAATCCGAGTTACTGTATAAGGTTTACGGCCGGTGTTTCTTTTTTACAACACAGCTATATACTCGACGCGAACATTAAAAAAGTAAAACCCTATGGACTACTTCGTCTCTGGCTCCTCACCGCCACATATGTCATGTTCCCTTAAAGCCGCTGACAGAATTATGACAGGCGATAACCCTTCCAATATGATACCTTACAGATTCATTTCATATCACGTTGAAGGATCAGGTTACCGTAAGTACTTTTTACAGACCCTTTATTTACCGCAGATGCAACCCGAGGCGAAGTTTACTAGCGCACCTGAATTTTTTTCTATTTTACTATTTTCTGAAAAATGAAAAGAATAATATAAGAAAGAAGAAAGAAAATCATTACAGTATTTTGTACGAAACGCAGTCATTGTCATTTTATTTGGCGTCACAGTTCAGACGTCACGAGGTGCACACCCCTTTACCTGGAGTGTGAGTATGTATATATGGAAGATTAAGTGTATATTAACATGTATGGACGAAATATTGGAAAAGACTAAGAAATGTGAATGCCTTATACTCATTCGATCATAGAGTATGTTACGTAATGTAAACGTCCAATGTACCTCTCCATGTTGTAATTATGAAATCTTTCATCTTATTCAATATGATGCTAGCGTTCCAGTGTCACTGATAGTCCAAATTCAGTTCCACTCACGAAAGTGCAAATGTATATATCACATATATGAATAGAATTAGCACACTCAACTGGTCACATGCATTATGTCCATTTTACAGCCGTGGCGTACATTCCAGGGCAGAAATCTCACCCTTAACCACCTTAATTAATATGATGGCTGAGATTGTGTTAGTGGGCACAAAGTATAGAACGCGAAAAGGGAAAACTTATTTCGTTGTCTAAACTAAGTTTGTTGTTGTCTAAACTAAAGTTGTTGCTGCTGTTTTACCATGCTGTTGCTGAAACTCACGTTGATGTCTAAAATTCCGGTGTCTAAACTTAAGTCGTTGTCTAAACTTACGTTAAACTTAGCAAGAAATATGTTTGCCCTTTTCGCGTTCCATAACAAAGTACTTCGGACGTTTGAGATGCAATAGAAAGACACACGTCTCCTCTAAACAACGTTGTTCTGGAATGAAAAGGCCGTACATATCTTTCTATACACCAGCTGAACACTCATAACTGTATCAGCAACCTACAGTGCAGGCTGATGCTTGGAATGACCTATAATACATCGACCAGGGAGGTGCTAACATGATTCCTGAACATATCAAGTAAGAGGTCTCCTGACTGTATGCAGAATGTTGGTACAATCAAATCAGTTCCTTCAACCACAATTAACTAATATTCTTCTCACCGAATAGTTCACATTTTCATGACTGCCCCCGCAGCATTACTGAAAGGGCAACATTTGTATTGGAACTCTCCAAATGAAACAGCTCCCAAATATTCGTTTTCATAAATGAGAGTTTAAAAAGCCAATTCTGATCAGTGAAGATCAATTGTTTGAACCTGCATGTATGGTAACACATATATGCATGCACGATGGGCGTTGGGTCCCACTCGGTTAAAACAAGGACCGGTAGGAGTGAGTCATGTTCCAATCTTGACGTCAGTAGGTACAACGATCGGAATCAAGGACAGTGGGCTATTTTGCCAGATATTTTACAAGTTACTCAACCTCTGCCAAATTAATCATATGATGCATGTGTTCTTTTGTGGGAGGATGGGATGGGGTGGGGGGATGGGGCAGGGTAGGAGAGATCCTTCAACATCACATCTCACACGCATATGATTAGGACAACAGCAATAACGGGCACTGACAGTATACAGGAAATGCCTAATACATCCCCTGTTCGAAAGTTGAGTAACTACTTGTTGTTTCAGTTGGGACTGGCATAATACACGGGAACTCCTGTCATGGTAACCGACAGCCTGCTGTGTTATGTATTTTGATTTATGAAGTTTCGTTTCAAATAGTGCATTGAAAGTCGAAAAGAGAACTCAATTGCTCCAGTTTTGCACTTAAATGTGCTTAATAATACTAATATGCAGAAAGTCGGGGAAGACAATTACTGTTGAGAATCGAATGGACTTCCTTTAGTAAATCACTCCTTTACTTTGATTCTGTGGACAATGTTTTTAGGTTGTCTTAATGTCACATATTGTTATCCTATTTAGAGTAATAATTGATAGCTCAGTGTAGAATATATTGCCGACGAAACCTAAAAGTTCACAATACACGTCAACAACAACAATCCATAGATTCAGTCAATGCTGGCAGCAAAATGCCATAAATTTAAATCATAACAAATACATGAAACAAAGCAAGATGGAAGGCTTTTCTGTGAAACAATGGAGATGAACCCTTTGGCATTTTGATTTGGATATTTTATCGGCCGGGAAATGGTCTACTGCTGCTGCCATGTCCTAAACTGTCACACAGGTTTAGTATATACTGCAGATTAAAAAAAAAGAAGTTAAATAGGTTCAAGTCGGTAGTTGGCAATAGCTATGAACCATCAGTTCCACCTATTTGTATGCGATTACAGTCCTGCAGTCAGTGGGACAAAACTATCAATTAAGCCATTCACCCGACCTGGGGAGTTGTTATGGAAACAACTCCCTGACCCGACTACTTCATTCGGGACAATGTCGTGCTAGCATATTGAATCCTATAGCTAAATTCATCGTTGTTTCAAGCATTGCCAGTCATAGATATAGATATA
>JAIPMN010002922.1:0-17626 GCA_020650975.1 Apostichopus californicus | reverse complement strand
CTGATAAATGGAAGAGACTTAACATAAAAATTGTTCAATTTACTATTCCAATATTCTTCATTTTGTGCCACTGTTTTTAGGAGCTTTGCCAAACCATTCCGACAAAGTTGGCCGTTGACACTGGGCACACTTCCGATGGATTTAGAATAGTTGAAATCGTGATGTAACCAACAAATGCAACAAGAATCATGACCCTTACAACAGTGGCACTCGACTGACGCTATGTTGTTGACATACACCGCACTTGGTTTGTTTACATTGTATACCCACTGTAGGTCACATGACGCCGGTCGCCGATTGTGTCTATTGGTACGCCCTGGGATGAAAACGCCTGGTGTCGAAAATCTGCAGCTTGTTGTTCTGTTGAGTCGCAAACAGGTCAATCAAAAGCTTTCCCAGAATGTGAAATATCCTGTTGCACATCTCTTGAGATAGGGACAACTCGTTCAGGTCTTATTGTCCTCTTGACTATGCGTCTGCCAACAAGGCTAGTTCCTCCTCATGCCTCTGCTTCAGGGATCAATCCCTCCTCTTTACCCACCAATATCCATCGTCAGAGGAGTCCGATGACTCATCGGACCCAGGAGACCATCTACTTCTACTGCTGCGTTCTCTTGGGGACCGCGATCGGGATCTGCTGTGACCATGCTCCCTGCTCCGGGTGTACAATCTCCCAGTCAGAAGTCTTTCTCTCGGCGCCCCCTCTGGCCCTGTATCCCTGTTGAGGGTAGAGCACTGTCATGGGTCCCTGCTGGGACTGGATCTTCCATTTTCTGCAACCCTGCAGTCACTGACTTTCTTTGCACCTCTGCAGGCACCTCTCTCTCTCCCTCCCTCTCCACCCCTTACTCTCTCTCTCTCCTTCATCCCCACTAAACTAGTGATAGAAATCGTGTAACTACTACACATGTCCCCAATATGCTAAACAAAATGGGAAATGTGCTATCACGAAACCCTCCAAAAAGACCTTCCCAAATGAAAAGGATACTTATCGGGCTGCACACAAGATTTTCAGAACAAATTCCTTATTCCAGTTAGGTGAAAAAGGCCTCAAAATACACAGTTCCGAACAAATTGGAGATAGGATAATTCCACACACAAAACGGATGTCTAGGCAATTTGGGTGTTAGAATGAAAAGCAAGAGCATTGACTGGAGAGGTCCCGGCATAAAGGGCACACAGTGTTAAAAGGTTACCAGTTTGTTGGAGGCAGGGTAGCACGAGAGTGCTAAGGTTGCAGGGAGACAGTTAAGCGAGGAGCAAGTAAATGCCAAATAACACAAAATTACATTAGGACAAATTCAGCAAGATAAAGACTTACTTTGAAAGTCAATAGCAACCAAAATAAGTAATAGAGTTATTCTGGCCAACAGGCAGGAGAATTTTTAACCTTGCTTTAATTTTACAACGGTATTGTAATATGATGGATGTTACTTTCATACAAAACTGTTCTTTTCAAGAGTGCATTCTGTAAATACAGCTCCAAGCTGATTAGACCAGCAAGTCACTGGTGGTAGGAACTATCACACAGTCTGTTTATCAAGTTATGTCAGTAGAGTGTCAATTACTGCATTCATATGGGATAACTCACTCTCATAAAAAAAATTAAAAAACACAAGGTTATTTTGGTCCGTTCTGATCATAGGCTTGATCATACAGTATGAAGTGTTTCACTGTGATCTGATGATGAGCTCTTATCAGAGATTCTTGCTTCTCTTTTTCCTTGGAAAATGAAACATAGGTTGGATAAACTGACAATTCCTTTGTGATATGTCTTGCATATACCAAGAAGTAAAAGGATTGGTTATTATGAGAGACCTGAAACCAATCTTTCAACCTGCGCCACAAAGGATGTGGGCATGTGATATTCTAAATGTGATAATTTGCTCAAACTACAAACAAATAGTGTCTCTTATTCACTTCACCAACTCTAATTGGGCAACTTATATTCCAAATATTCCAAATTGCCATGGGCTTGAAGAAAAGTTTTACACTACACAAAAGTGCTGCTACTGTAGTATCTAAGTTTTCTGTAAGATTTCCCCTTTGTCAATTGTGGTGAAGATCCACAGACCAGTCACAAAACAATTAAATGTTCAGTTTGATGATGCAGAGGTGACTTAGCGACATTACATGGATACAAAACTTCTGCTAACTGAAATTATGTTTCATACACAGGCTGATCAAGAGCTGTTCAGTTTGTTATATGGATGAACAATAACTTCAGGGTGTCAGTGGTCATAAATTGGAAACTGTGTACTAAGATATCTTACCACCTGGCCTGATCAGCGGGAGATGGTTCAGGAGAAATGTGGAATGAAGAATAATGTATTATCTTTTCAGGTAAATTCTTTATTAGGAAGTGAAGGCAATATAAATTTTGTAAAAATTTCAGAAGGAGGTTGGACTTGGCTCTTAACGCTTCTGCCCACAGATTGCTGGGCTTGATGATATTTTTGCTTAGAGATTAAGAAACATACATACCTCAATGAAAATAACACATATACCGCGAACCTTTGATGGTAAATATTCAGCATAAAGCGTAACTCTGCGGAAAAAAAGGTAACAAACATTGTTATATGTTGCACACTTGAATAATGTAGGGTTGCAAATTAACCAAGATGTTGTGAAGATAAAATACTAATTATCTCATCATCCTTCATGTAATGCATAGGGAGATGAGTTATTGTGCTTAACCACACATCAGAAATGTGAGGAACTGTGTGAGTGCATGCGTTTGTTTTGTATTCTGACCGAGGACTTGAACAAAAGAATTTCAGGTCCTCGGTTGTGATTTCTAAAGAATCACCACGTCCTCGGAAGAATTCTATTGTATGGGTATTGTTAAGGTTAGGGTACGTGGATTTGAACAATGGAAAATACAATGGGGTCCACGGTCTGAATGTAATACAAACATGCGTGTGTGTGTGTGAGAGAGTGTGTGAGCAGAAAAGGTGTGTCACAAACTACTTCTTGACCGGGGGTGCGAAGGTGCCTGGTCATGAAAACTTGTGCCAGTGTGATTGGTGATGTCATTGGTCAAAGACCCCAAAAAATCCCAACACTTACTGGTTTGGGTATTTACGAGTGACAAGCGTACCTGATTCCCCACATCCTTAGCGCCCTCCATCTACAGTGCTTAGAAAAACTGGTAACCTTTTAACACTGGTAACCTTTTAACTATGACAGGACTACCACCTCACCCCCCCCCCCCCCGGCTCCCCACTTCGTCAATGCCCTTCCTTCTCATGAAGCCACGTATATCCCAAAGTGACCTTGTCCCAGGGCCGGGGAGTTTGAACTTGTGATACTATCCCCCAGCCCCTAACGCTAATATCGAGTCCCTAACGCTTGCAATGGGAGGGAATGTCCCCCCTGCCCCACATCATCAGGGTGGGGGGTCAAACCTCTCTGCCAAGAAGCGTACCCCTTAGAGCTAACAGAAAAATCCCTGAAAGTAGCAGGAGTACCTTAGAAACTCGTAAGCTCGAACACAGCTTGAACCCCTGCAAACAGTGCTGTGGAAGCTGCTACCATAAGGGACGGATGGTTTCCGTGAGCCATGTAATAATAATAATAATATTCAATTTTTATATAGCGCTTGATACCAGCAATAGGTCTCAAAACGCTTTACAGACATTATATTACCCGTGGTGAATGACAACCCATTGATCCCAGAGACAATCCCTCAAGGCGCCCAATAACAAGTTACCTCACAGGTACCCATTTGACCCCTGGGTGGAGAGAGGCAATTGAGAAAAAGCATCTTGCCCAAGGACACCACAAAATGAACTAGGCAGGAATAGAGCCAGCAATCCTTGGATCACGAGTCTGACGCCTAGCCAATTGTCCTCCACGCTCTCTAGACAGGGTGTCCCTAGATCCCGTGAGAACGGTGTCTGGGGGAGGATGAACAGGGAAGTTGTTGTGCCCACAAGAGTCACCGTCCTCTTCAGATACCATTTCAGTGCCCTGACTGGGCACCATAGTTTATCTTTGGGAACGGAGGACATTGTCTTGACATCCGTGATGAAGAGGTCTCCTGGGAGAAAGGAGAGCACTTGATTCTGTGCCAGGAAAGTTGAGTCTGGGATCATCCAGAAACGCTCCAGCGTCTAATCCTCGGCTGCTGTTGGCCATTCCTCTGAGAAGTTGGGCCAAGTCCCCGTTAGATCCCACTGTGGACCTGGCTGGGAAGCTGGAGTGGATTGCGGCGATCACCGATCTATAATTCTTGACGGTCGAGACCTGTTTCCCCTCATGGAAGAATGTGTGCAGGAAGTCGCCCACTGACGTTAAAGGAGCCACGGTTGGCAGGATCTGTCTGTCCCGGCACCATTCGTTGAACCTTCGCAATCTGGAATCGTAAGTTGAAACTGTGGATTTCCACCTGGCGTCGACTGCCAAAGAGGAAACTGCCTCCGAATATCCTCTCTGTCGGAGGGAAGACCTCACAATTTCCACACAACCAGCTGGAGGCCTTTGATGTCTGGGTGGTATAGCGTCCCTCTCCTTTGGGATAGGAGGTGGGGCGTGTCCGGAAGGACAAGAAGTGTGTCCATGAGGAGTCGGAGGATTTCTGCAAACCATGGTCTGCGAGGCCAGAACGGGGCTATGAGGATTACTCGTCCCCTGGAGCGTCTGATCTTCCTCACTACTTCATCGATCATGCACAGCGGGGTTTGAATGGTCTTGTGGACATTGAGTGTTGCTTCCGCCTTTGACTCCCAGAGAATTAGCCAATCGTCGAGGTAGACAAAGAGGGAGACCCCACTTTTTCTGAGGAAGGGACCACTGCTCCCATTACTTTTGTTGAAAGGCCGAATGGCAGGGCTCTGAACTGGAAGTCTCGTCCCTCATATCGGAACGCCAGGTACCGTTGGAAGTGTTCATGGTTGGGATGTGTAAGTAGGCGTTATTCTATGCACGTTGCTCACATGCCCTTTCGGAGTAGAGGTAGGATAATAGGTAACTTTTCCATACGGAAGTGTTTTGGAGTATGAACTTTTTGTTCAAGGGTTTTAGGTTAGGATCGGGCGCCTTCCTATTTTTTGGTCAGAAAAAACGAGGAGCGGAAGAGAGGAACCGTCTCTCCCAACACCTTCACAATTGCTTGCTTCTCTAGCAAGGCTTGAACTTCCCTTCTGGAGCTTGCTGTTGGGCGGGGTCGGTGGGTATCGGTACTACTATGCCCGTCCCCGGAAGGTTGACCGGAGGTAAAGTCTACCAGGTAACCCTTGGCTTCTACCTTCGGTATAAAATTGTCCCAAGTTTTCCCATTGTTGGGCAAAGTCTCCTAGTCTACCCCCCCTCCTCCTGCGGTTTTGCCGAGGTGAGGTGGGCACCCCTAGGGCCTGACAGCAAACGACGGTGGAGTGGTGGAGCGGTCACTGTTACGTCTCACTGTTGGTGCTGTGCCTCTCGCTGAGCCTCTTGTTGCCCACGGGCGTGAAGGCAGGTTGGTGGTACCTCTTGTTCTGCCTCGAGTGGTGCCCTGTCCTAGAGGTCTGGGTGGCATTCCCCTGCCTCTTCTGTGCCCCCTGGGCTATATTGGAAGTTGTGGGCATCGGTACCTATCTGTTGGGCGGTATTCAAACTTGGACAATTTCTCTCCTCCCCACATCTTCCTGGAGTTTTTGCTGAAAGATTCCTGCGAAGAGATCATCCCCAGGAACGAAAGCGAGCATTCGTGACTTGAATTCCGCAGACGGCAACTGGATCGAGGAGACGACCTTCTCCCCCCTCAAGATCATCGGCCTGGTTGCTACTCTGACGAATTGGTCGTATTCCAATCTGATTCAGGGTCCCAGCAGGAGGAGCAGCTGGCCTGCCTCGGTCCGAGAGAGTTGTGTGTCGTCCTCTGGCAGCTGTTGGTGGTGCCTGATAACGACTTCTGCCATTAACATGAGGGCGGATGTGAACTTCATTCCCGACCTGTCCGGGGTATCGAAATCCACCATGAATTCTTCCAGCTTTCTGTGCTGGGTTGTGGAACGTGCAGGAGGAAGAGGAGCCTTGGTCTGCACTCAACTTTTCTCTTGCCTCTTGAGGATGGTGGGCACCTGAACAGTGCCTTCCAGGCCTCATCCGGGGCGCCAACCGTTCTTTCCTCTAAATCTCTGCTGTGGGACCGGTTCTGTCTCTGCGACCAAACTATCGCGGCCGTGGTATCCTGAGTTCCCGATGGGGTGGGCTCTGGGAGGTCCACTCTGGTCCCTTCATTCCACGTTCCCATGGGGGCTGGTTCGCCAGGCGTTCCAGGATGGGACATTCTCCGAGTGTCCTTGGGACCGGCTGCGCCTGTTCTTTTCTTGGGCAATTTGGCCTTCCGCATGGGAGCCTTGCCTTTTCCTTTTTCTTGCCTTCCCCTTTGGTCAAGCATAAACCGGACGGCACTAGGACTGCAGGTGGCATTCTCTCTCTTTCTCCCTCCGCTCTCCACTCAGAGTCATCCTCACCTTCCTGTGTCTCTCCCTCTTCTAACCCTTCCCGGCTCATGGGGACATTTGGGCTGGGAAGCTGATCCAGCATCCCCTGTAGCCTATTGTGCTGGCCTGTCTGCCAAGTATCAATCTCCTGCCACTGGCTTGGCGAGAAGTGAATACAATCCAAACATGGATCTCTACGGGTACATGTTCTGCACTTAGGACATAACTCATGCTAATCCCAGGTTCTCCCGGGGAGAAAGAGCGAACAATTGACGCAGCTAGGTTGGCTACGAGATGACATGTCTGAATACCAGAATTAAGGTACATACTCATAAAAATGTGTCTAACAGGTGACGGGCAAAACGGGGGGAAGGTAAGCTAACAGCGGAGTAGTAAAGTTTAACAACGTGCTTTGTCTAGAAGCCTGTACAATTTAATGAGTAAAAACCATCTCAACAGAGACACTGCAAGATGGAAAAAACCCTGACAACCCGCTAAACTGGAACAGGGGGAAGAAGTAAGTATGAATGAAGGACAACAAAGATGATGAATGAAGTACAAGCAGAGAAAAATACTCAAACATGCAAGAATGTACACACACACTACCTACGTAGTGTAACCCTGTAGTTCGCGCAATTGCTTATGAAAAACAACATGCAAACGAATAGGGCAGGAAAACGCTCCTAAAGAAGATATACTCAAATATCCCCGAATTTCAACGAAAAAAGGATACTTATCGAGTTGTGCACGTTGATAACGACTTCTAACTTCCAAAGAACAAACTAGGACACAAGGAAACCTTTCCGTACGAAAAATGTGGAACCGACGTAAAACGCACGATGTAGGCAATTTGGAGGTAGAATGAGAAGGAAGGGCATCGACCAGGGGGTCCGGTCATATAGGGCGCACAGTGTTAAAAGGTTACCAGTTATTGTAGATAGATGGTGCTAAGGTTGTGGGGAGACAGGTAAGCGAGGAACGAATTCAATCTTTGTGTTTAACCAGTACATGCTTGTCAGTATGTTGTAAAAAGTTATTAATCCACAAAATATGTAGAGAACAATGGTATCAACTTTAAAATATTACTAATGTGGATGTTAAGGGTCGAAGTCAAAAAGTCAAATTGGCCAAAATTGTGTGAAAAAGTTTGTCCCTAACTCCTAGACTGTAAATGAGATCAAGTTCAAACTTTTAGCCATTTTCTGCTTGTCAACATATAGGAAAAAGACATTAAACCACACAATATGTAGAGAATGATGAGACAAATACTAGAATATTCCTTTTTGGATGTTCAGGGTTAGGTTGAAAGGACAAGTAGGTCAGAGGTGAAATTGGCCCAAATTTGATGCCTTGCATGGAAACAACATCGATGGTCAGGTAATATCATTTTCTTCTAAACTGTATCTATACGTTAAAAACTGGATTCCAGCCTATTAACAAAGATAGCAACCAGATGCATTCAGAAGTAACCCGACAATCACTTCCGTCATGGAGAAGATGAGATCTGGAACTTCATGGATTGCCCTCTAGTTAAGGTCTGCAATCAATTGGATGCAAACTTTCACATCATAAGTAGGAGAAAACACATTAATAAGTACTACGGACACCTAGCCAATTTGTCCCATATTCAGTACATTTGTTGTGTTGGATGATCTCATTCATAATCAGTTGAATTTGTTTGAAAATCTCTTCCATTTCCACGATATACACTTATGAAGTTTTGATAAATCTCGGAAACTCATTAAATATGTGCAAACTATGATGTAGAGTATTGCACTAATCAAAATTTCTTATTTATGCCCTTCATACGATAACCCCTGATTACATGCCCAAATATATCATTTGAATAATGTGAAAGAATACAAAATATTTCAAACTAGAGCTGCTCAATGCTGCAGAATCTCAATATGCTTATGTGTCTTGAAGGCTAATGTCTTAAACAATGCCCTTTGTTATAGCAGAAAATGTCCATGTTTTGAGGCAGAATTATGCTATTAAGCAAGCAAATTTGGTGGAGTATATTATAAAAATATATGAAGTTCTTTGCAGAGTAACCCATTATTGATCCTAGGTTGTTTTGTCATGAAAATAATTCATATATATAGTCCATTGAAGATGCAACTGTCCAGTATATGATACTGTTGCTACCAATTGACAATGAAATTTGTAGCAAGAGAGTCGATGGTAGGTAAATTAAGGTGGTCCTACATGTTCCATAAACTATCTGTAAAACAACCGTGTCAAATTTGTGAAAGGTTCAATTTTCAACAGTATGGATAAGTGCGGCTAAAGCCGGTTGATATATTAAATAACTATTACTTACTAGTTAATCCTATATTTGTTATGCTAACTGAAATTATATTTTTCAGACGTGTGAAATCTTCTTCCAAATCTTAACAAAAGTTGTGAGGAATATCACAAAATTCTAACAGAAACATTAGAAGAAAGAATAAAAGAAGTCTTTAAAATCGCCTTAGGCCACGAACCTGTGTTCAGTGTCCTTGAAACATGGTTGTGAAAAGGGATAACATAACAGAAAATTAGGCAGTCACTCCCTTTACATCATCAATATATATGCATAATTAGCTAATTAATGTTATTCATAAATAACACTAGAATTAAGAAAAGACTTGTAAAATGATCAATCTTTGATGGATTATGATGCGAGTTGCAGCTATTTTAATGATTTTTAATGATGATGAGACTGATTAGGACAATGTTGTTGATAGGTGTCTGTAGACCTTTAAGAGTTTCTATATATTCAAAGCCTAGAGATAGCATATTGGCAGCACTTGCTAAATTAGTAGTGTTTCACTGCATCAATTCAATATTTCTTATGCAGCTTTTAGGCTATGGCTCAATGAAAAGTCAGAAACAAACCAAATTGGTCTGCTTTTCACATGTGTCATTTATGTGTATTAGCTAGGCAGGTAAAACATGAGTCTCCTGTTTAAAGGAGCTATGTTATGTTGTGTCAGATAAATTGAATACCAGTATATCAATAGTACAGTACATAGAAGCACTGCCAAATGATTAAATAATAAAGCACAGAGAACTCAAATACGTACGACTGAGGTGCTCCACCAATCCCAAATCCAACAAGGAACCGAATAATCAGCAGCCATGCATAGGTTGGAGCAAATCCACTTAAAACTCCAAAGTAAAAAACAACCAAAGAAGTCAATATCAGGCCCTGTAAATAAAAGGATAAAGCATATGAAAATACAAATGAAACTGCACTGAAGTAAGCTGAATATAGAATGACACAATCAGTTAATTGGCTACAATACTGTACTTGAACAAATGGTACTCCTTCTCTTGAGAACTGTTGGGCCATTCTCTGGAAAATGAAACTGGCATGAAAAAACTAAAGTGTTCTTCAGGACCAAATGTTATATTTTTTGTTTTAGAGGGATACCTCAAGTTTTCTGTTTCATATTTTTTTCATTGAAATTACAACCATAACATACGAATATGCATAAATTTGCATTATTGTCAGTTTTAGCCAAAATTTGTAGTTTTTAACTGTAAATTTGTTTCTTCTACATGAGAATCTAGAAATAATATTTCAGTTATCAACTATCACTTGGAGGCAGTTATACATGGGTTAATTTATTTCATTCCTAAAGCAGAGGTTCCTGATCTTCGTTAATAATGGGTACTAATTAGCATAATTTTGATGTCACACACATGACCAAAATAACGCAAAAGTTTTCATAAAAAGTAATCGATGTGCCTTATGATGTCCACCTTGATATGCAACCGTTCTTGGTAAAGACTGTTAGTTCTGCAAAAATAACCAGTCAAATAATTATTCCTACGATTAATTAATAGCCTCTAATTATGACATTTATGATCACGTGTGTGACAATGAAGCCCCAAGTTGAGCATTCAACAAAACTAAATGGACTAAATATTGTTAGCAGACTGGTTTGTTATGTGTGTGTGGCCTGACAACAGTGTAATATATGCAAATGAGAATAGCTCCATCCAACGAAATTGCAGCAGCACTGTGGACTTGGACAGTTGTTATGTCATGTGTGTATGGCATGACAACAGTGTTACAGTATATGCAAATGAGGAAAGCTTCATCCAATGAAATTGCAGCATCCATGAAAATGCAGAATGTCACACACGTGACCCTCCAAATAGAAAATCATGGCAGTAAAACTGTTTTGAAGTAATTCCTATGGAATATCAACATCAGTGCTGTTCTGTGGTCATTACTAGAGTCAACATTTGCAATGCAAAAATTGCATACTATGGAATGAAAATTCAGAATGTCACACACGTGACCCAACAATGTCACACACATGACCGGATTTTTTTAGTTTATAAAATGTAGTATTATGCTAATTTTTAGAAGTGAAATATTTAGGTGAAATATCTTGTTAGAATGGAAACACATTAAGGTAGTAACATGAGAAATTAGGTTTATCCAGCCCTGTTAGGAACTGAGGAATTTGCCAATGTTTTTTTGTGCAAAAAAGCCAGTTTTATTTCACGTCACACACGTGACCTACCTTTATATGACCTCTGCCAGCACATGAATGTTCTGATTTTGGCTAAGCTATATGGTTTTGTAAAAGAGTCCCCCTAGTGCATACTTCAGTAGTACAATCAACCCAACTTTCTTTACCTAAAAGTAGTTACTTAGTGGTAAAGTGCAAATCTGCCCATTTTTCTGTCACACACGTGACCGAGAATGGCCCTGTTTATGTTTGCTGTTGCTAGTAATGTTTAGATTCAATTCCTCAAATTGTGCATCTAAAAATGTTCACTAAGGGGGTGGGTTGGAACTAACAAACTGCATATTAAATAATTGCAACTTGCACCAGCAGATATAAAGAATGAACGTCTGGTATTTGTTGTAGACCACAATAGTATGACATATGCAGTAAGAGGTAAGGTTTGTTTATTTATATAATAATATGAACAGAACATGACATGAGCCTCATGAAAAGTCTGAAGGAATTTCTGTCAGGTTTACTACAACACACAAAATATTAACTTACCACTCTCCGGCCAAATTTGTCACAGAGCTGACCCCAAAATGTTGAGCTAACAAACATTCCCAGAAATACAACAGTAGTGATACTTGCTTCCTGGATGAGTGTCAAGTTCCATTTACACTTAAGTTCTGGGCCAATAATGCTGAGGATCATCATCTCCATTGCATCAGCCATCTGATGAGGAAAAGTATAAAAAAACATAAAATTCCAATTAGACATTGTGGTTACAACAAATCACAACAACCCTCCCTGTCCATGTGGATCAGTTTGTTAGCTTACATGTAACTATATAATATCAAACTATTAAATTAGTTAATATCATGAAAAGATGGTACCATTCATGACTTTAAATATGCTGCTACCCTAATGTTTGTTTTGATGTGATGCTTATTTTATTTTGCACACATTAATATGAAAACAACTGATACAAGAGCAATGGTTTATTTAGGGTTGTCATGCCCTTTAATGGATTTAAAGTTATTGCACCTGTCAGTAATTCAGTGTCCTTCATCCTTAGATGGAAAGCAGGTCTGGGTATAGGGTCTCAGGGGTCACATTAGTCCAGCCAATGTGCAAACATTCCTTTCTGTCTGTACTCCCTAAAGGAATTGTCTGGTGGAAGATTTTGACACAGTGTCCTTGTAGTTCTTATTTTTCTGTTTCTAAACATGTAATGTGAAAATTGACTCCATTTGACGTTTTCTTCTTGTAGACACCATGCCCAGTTGGCATACATAAATAGCGTTGCAAATAGTCCACTCTCACACTAAAACCACAGTTCATAAACTGTTCTTCGAAATCACTGAAATAAATGCACGGGTCAACTTTACAGTAGAAGGAAATCGATGTCAGAGCAGAATGTAATACAGCATTGTTACGAACGCAGGATTCTGTGTCCGTGACGCAATGTTTTGGCCAGGGACGCAAAGTCTTCAAATTGCTTGCGTCCCGAGGACGCAAACTTTTTTTTTTGAGAAACAAACCCCAAGTACACACACTCACAACGGAAAACATAACAAAACTGTCAAAACACATTTTGGAATGAACATTATTTCTTTTCAAAAGACCACAACTTCTTCTTACAAGAAGCAAAATTTCTCCTACTGTACTCCAACAGATCATTGAATTTGTTTCACAATAAATATATCATAACAATCAATCGCAAGGTACAGGGTTAACAACACCCCATTATGGAGATTTTCATGCTAAAAATAGACAATGATGCTTTTCCAAAATTCCTGTGATTTGATTGGTTATAAGTCCCCATCCATTGTCTGTGAAAATTCTTGCACCTGTAGTGCTCAGTGAACACGGAGTATGTTGTTTAACAACAATTACTTGCAACTTACTTTCCCCTGTGTAGAGATAGGTAAGTTTTTTGCGGTATAGGCTATCATGTGTGTGCACTCCAATATATCATAACCTGAGGCCTTGTCACATATGTACGTATACCTCTTGACAACGAAGAGGCTTCGTAATATTTGAATCATTGTTTTGATCAGAAAATGTTAATGAGTGGAGACAATCTATGAATTTTGTGGGAAGCTAACATCTCTGATCCTGAACAGGATATTTCAGCTCACAGTATGTTTCTTCTCTCAGTATTAATAGTTGCTAATGTAAAATGTGCATTCTTACCATCAGTAGTTTCTGTTGCAAAAATTTTTCGCGGTCCAATTAACCACGTGCTTCAGTAAATGTTATTTTGGCGGAACTTTCGTGTGTAAACTACTGTACTTTAGAACATTGAACTGATTTTTTTAAAATCTACATTTCGTAAAAAACTATTCACATAGACCCGTATAGATTATTGCTTGCAAAGAGCCAGGATAAATGTTGGATCAGATTTTAAGGATTTGCGCATGTGAAGTTGAAAATGAAGCTCGAACAGGCATGTACATGCAGTAGTACAGTGAACTGGAATTTAGCGAGAGATATGCACACTGTAGTTACTGGGATTTTTGAAGAGTTGTTTGTTGGAATCGCTGCAAGGTCAGAGCACGGATCTACTACAGAGTTGGCAAGTAGGGAAGTAGAAGGACGAATGAAGGAGGGGGAGACTGGGGGTAAAAATGGGTTGAAACAGCAGGCTGGTCGAAAGGAGGGACGGCCGCGGCCGCCCCTGAAAAATAGCGTAGTTAAGGCACTGAGCATTTCTGCCCTATATTGTGTATAACATTCACAAAGTATAGGCTGTGATACTACACTAGTAATAGTAACAGTAGGTCATACAATAAACGTAATTGGTGTTCGATTGGGACGCAAGCTTTTTTTATGGGACGCAAACTTTTTCGGGGGCTTACGTCCCTGGGACGCAAACTTTTTTCACTAATAACATTACTGTAATACCGAAAAGCTTAGGCTTCGTAGAACTGCCGGATTGTAAACGTTAGAGTAGACTATATGCGAACATTCTTCGCATTGGAGCTGAATATCGCAATGTAATCAACGAAGAGTCTGCTGTTCAAACTTATCTTGTGTTACACAAAGACCAAGAAACCACCGATCTACTACATATGGCTTAAGGAGTTTTTAAAAACATATCTAATTTATAAGAAATTTTACCGAAAATTAAGGAAGAAATTAAAATGTATACAAATGCGTTTTTTGTTGTGAATACTATACGTACTGTATGGAGCGTGGGTTATGTCGCAATCTGAATGACGTAATGTTCGTTTACTATTCATATCATATTTGAAATGTCCATCCTTAACGATTAAAAAATCATTTCTCTGTCATACGCAACATTAGTGTTCTCATACTTTCTTAGGGCTACCAGACAATCCTTTTAAAGGGTGTGAAGACTCGCGCACAAAGAAACGTCTCATGCCGGTAATCTGACCTAGTTTCGAATGAGGTGTAACAGAAGTGTTAGACACCACCATTGATCCCCAAAAATACACACACAGCTTGCTACCGTCAGTAATTAGACACTAGTGTACAGTCAATACATACAGCTACGGTCAATACCCACAACACTAGTGTACATAGCAGCGATGGACATCTCAGGTCTAGATAAAAGATAACAAGGTATCACGTTTCATTACTGTCTGCATTTTGTAGCGACAAGAAGAAAACTTCCCTTAACTCTAACTTACCTCCAACCGACCAGTCTATTTGATAACATGTCTCATAAGAATAGGAGAGGTTGTTGGCAATTGGAAATTAGCTTATGGGCAACTGTAGATAGTATCAGCAAAGCAGCAAATCAGCGACCAAAATGGCATTGAATTAACTGTGTCGCTATTTGATCGGCACTCCGTACATACATGTGAATAAAGGTTCATATACTGTTTGTACGTACAACGGTAAGGTAAATTTGGGTTCGTTAACACAAAAGCGTGAAGGAAACAATGTTTCGTGTCAGAATACACTTAAGGTGGCAAAACATCTCGGACTAAATTATTTCTTAAGGCATTTCCCATGCCATCAGTCATAATTCGCAAAATAAACAACAATTAAGGAGTTTTGAGACAATTTTGCTGTTCTTGCTGCTAGGATGTTTTGCAAAGATGCTCACTCGACACCGGTTGAGAGTGAAGATAGATGCTTTGTCAACCTTAGATTTTCATTGCGTTAAAGATCACTTTGATTTAGGCAATGTAATGGAGTAATAGTAATATTTTTCGCACACCAATCTGCAGCTAAAAGACAAGATAAATAATTTGGGAAAATGTATGAATCACACTAATCGAGTAGTGGTGCAAAGTAGCAGTGAGGTACTGTATAGGCTTAGGACACACACACACACCTAGCTACTGTATAGTATATGCCTAGTACTAGAGGAGCCCTCATGTAACAGAAGCCAAGCTATCTTCGTAGGTATTTTTGAAGATGTTTTATTTTTATTTGTTTGAGACACTACAGCAGGCCTAGCTGCTTATTTATGATTCTGCGACATGTATTACATCGTTCATCACTTCCTTTTGGTGGAAAACAGTTTAAATTTCATACTGCACAGAAACATAATTTTCCAATTTTTGCTAACGTTACATATTTACTATTGAGGCTACAGTACTGGCTACCGGCCGAAGTGTTTGGTCTACTGTAGTGTAAGCTTCCTTGTTACATTGTTCATTAGAACGATGCTAGGCCTACTTGCCAGTAGCTAGGCCTACAAACTAAGGCAGTAATCAAATAACATTGCAGCTAGGTCTACAGTTCTGTCTGGTATCTGCAGTTTAGGGCAGGTCCAAGCTATTTGTACTGTGAAATACAGGACATTTCAGAGACTTAAATGTGTCTAAAAGTTATAAAAAATCTATTTTCCAGAAACTTTTTCAGGTTATCATATTTGTTATTGCTGCTACTTTATTACAAACTCATGAAGATTTCCTACACTTGCTTTAATTAGGTCCCATCTTAATTAATGTACAGTGTGACGTACGGGACCAGAGAATTTTGTGTTTTTTTTACTGAAGAGCAAAGCTGAAATCCCTCTGAAATTAGGAGGGCAGTGATCAAGCTGTTATAACTAGTGAATAGCCTAACCTTCCAAGGGCTAAGCTGTAACATATTAGAAAAAAATATGAAGCCATTCCAGTACAGTGATTACACAAATGAAAATTGTCCTGTGATGTACGGGACATGTGACGTACGGGACAATTTGTCCATACAAATTGACTATGAAAACTCATATTTTTATTCCTGAATATACCATAACAAGCTGATTTCTACATGAAAACATTAATTTGGATATGCCAGAACAATGTCATTGGTAATTTCATGCCATATTTCCTTCTTTCTGGGATACGGAAGAGAGCAGTGACTGCACTTGTGAGATCATTCCACTACATAAAACATGGAATGCGTAAAGTATTAATCTACTCTAGACATATATCAAATACTCATAACATCAATTCTAGCTTTGTTAGACCACAAATGATTCAAGAGGCAAAGTTTTGGTGCAAAACTGTTTTGGTATATACTGTACAACACTGTATCATACTCCTCACTATTGACCCTGAAGTTGAAATATGATCCATCCCATTCAAAACATACCAAAATGTCCACAGTAACGTCCAAGTAATGTCCATCTATGAAACTAGTACAACAAAGAAAACTCTATGGACCTAATACTGGTTACTAGACCAAATACTCATAACATCAATTCTAGCTTTGTTAGACCACAAATGATTCAAGATGCAAAGTTTTGGTGCAAAACTGTTTTGGTATATACTGTACAACACTGTATCATACTCCCCACTATTGACCCTGAAGTTGAAATATGTTCCATACCATTCAAAACATACCAAAATGTCCACAGTAACGTCCAAGTAATGTCCATCTATGAAACTAGTACAACAAAGAAAACTCTATAGACCTAGTACTGGTTATTGAACAAACTCATGAGTGATTGTCCTCTGCAAAAATTGGGTGAGCGAAACTCAATACTTGTAACTAACAAGAGCCCAAAGGCACTGTGGTTCCTTGCGTAGGGGTATATGACAATACACATAATATTATCATCGCAAGATTGGGCTCAAATAGTCCAAGTTATTGTGGTCCTACATGTACCCATAAAGTGACCAACACTATAGCCAACACTTTTGTGATCACAAATTGTAATCGGTTTTTTGATCAAAAGGCACTTTTGAGATCTGAATATGGCGTCCAAAATGTAAGAAATATAAGGTCACCTACAAGCGGGTCAACAAATATGATAACATTGGTGACCTCAGATTACATGACCGTTAAGTTTGAAAATGTTCCACCACCCCATTCACAACTTGTCCCAAAATATACATCGTGTCATACCTTGGCACTAGGAGTTCATTGCAGTAAATGTCTAAAAAATAACTTTGAACTTGTATAACTTCACACACAAAGGTCACCTGGGGGTCAACCCATTGACATTTTTGATCAATGAGACCTAAATTGAGCATCAAAACTGTAAGAATTCAAACATTTTTTCTTTACCCATTTTCTCCCCCCAAAATACTAGTTTTTTAACTATAATTGACCTTTGGTGACCATGGATCACATGACCGTTAAGTTTGAAAATATTCCCCTATACCATTCGCAACTTGTCCCAAAATATCAACCGTGTCACACCTTGGCACTGGGAGTTATTGCACTAAATGTCTGAAAATTAACTTTGACCTCATATAACTTCACACAAAAAGGTCACCTGGGGTCAACCCATTGACTTTTGATTGGTGAGACGTGAATATAGTATTAAAACTA